>CCBP010000755.1:0-20954 GCA_000765035.1 Trametes cinnabarina
ATCCTGTTGATAGAGCCTGTCCAACTTGCGGAAGGGATCGACCGCCGAGCTGCCGTTAGATGCTGGGGGTATTGCATTCTGGGCCCCAGACTCCAGTAGGCGGGAAAGTTGTCGCGCAGGATCTCTCGTCTTCTCGTCACCGATGAATAGCACCGCTGTGGCCGCAAAGATGAAGAGCACATCGGCAAGTTCGAGGAGTTTGTTGAATTGCTGCATGGATGGCCAATCAGACGAGACCGTGGGGAAGAGTTCCTGTATTGCTGCCAGGCGTGACTGAAGGTAACATTTGATGTCCCTCCTTGTCAGATCTTCTGGAATCTCAGCGAGGGGCAGCTGATGGGTATGCTTCTTGAGGGATTCAAGGAGGAAGCCTCGCGTGATTATCTCTTCAGGACGGCTAGTGATCAGGAATTTCAGAGGGGCGAGGTCAGAAATGTACCGGGAGAGTGACTTGACAATGATGGAGACGGCGGTGTCTTCAGCGGACCCGCTCCCGTTGGCACCGTCGTTCCCGCACTCGTCTAGCGCATCGATCACAATGACCAGAGAGCTAGGAAAGTCCGGATATGCCTGGGCGTTTCGGAGCGGTTCGACGATGAGCTTCTCCAGCTGCCGCGCGGGAGCCACTGAGTGCAGGTCTGGATTAGACTCCATCGCGTTGCGCAGCTCCTCGCGAAACACGGGAGAACGGCGTGCCAGCTGATACGCAATCGTCCGAAAGATACCGCGGACGTCGCTGCGTTCTCCATCTTTCGCACAGAAGAAGGATGCGCCCAGGACCCCATCGTTGTCCGACCAAGCCGTGATGGTATTCGCAAGCGTAGACTTCCCCGTGCCTGCAAGTCCGTAGAGCCAAAGGATAGTACGCTCCGAGGCGACTTCCACGGCTGGCTTAGGAAGCTCAGCAAGACGCGGGTCGTCCTGTCGGAACCAGGAGCATAGAGTCGCCAAGACTTCCTGGCGGGTTCCCTCTTGACATTGGATGTGGACGCTCGATTCATGGTCGAAGCGAGCCTGGATCGTAGGTCGGAGGGCTCTCTGTAGTGCTAATGCACACATGTCAACCATGCGAGCTATCGAAGCTATCGTGAACTTACGATCCGCTACCGCCTTGCGTTCACATGTGAGTTTAGTCTTTCTCCAGTTCTCCGTCAAGTGATCTTTGCTATGCGCTCACCTGTTGAATGCTGTTGCCCAAGGCATCAAACCCGGTCTGCGGTGCTACAAGGTCAGCTGTGCTGCGACGCAATCACGGCTCAACCTACATTTATAGTCGCTCGCAGGCTGAATAGCTCGTCAAGCTGACGAGATTGTCAGGTTTGTGCGGGGAAGATGTGACCGCTGGCACTGACCGTCAGAACATCAATCTCTCGAGAAAGCGACCCAAAGCACTGCTTGACCCGATCAGCTGTCTCTTTCGCATTCAGGAGTTGTGTGAGATATCCATGCGACAGAAGATTGGCGACTTTGTCTGCGGTGGACTCTACTTCACTACGCACAACATTCAATCAATGAAGGCACTGGCTACGATACAGCGAGACCAGACGTACCTCGCGAACGCTCTCAATCTGATCTGAAGTCGCTCCTGAGTCGACGGCGAGTAGTGATCCGGGTCACTCTCAGAGAGAACTCGGCTCAACACGTCATTCAGTCTGTTTACATATCCTTTGAGACTCTGAGCCGCCTCCGTCGCCTCTGAAGTTCTCTAGAAATCCAGCTCAAATCAGCACCATAATACAAAATATCCATGCATTACAGAGCACAACCCATGGGCGACTCTGCTAACCCTAGACTCTTACCTTGTGGGCCTCTAGAACGAGGAGAAGTGCCCCAACGGCGAGCTGGAGCTGTGGACAGGCGGAGGACACTTCCTTGGTTATTGTCAAGACCTGAATCAGGCCATTAACGGCAGTGTCCTTGTACTCCTGTCGTCGGGACCGCCCGCGAGTGGTATGATGCGACAAGCCATTGCTTGAGGATCGCGACGAGCGACCAGCGGGGTCTTCAGATCGGAAGAGGCGCTTTGGACTCGAACGGCCTGGCAAAGACATGGAGGGCTGTATAGCGCGGGTATGGGGAACGTCGGAGGGACAGGAGGGGTGTCCACGACAAGAGGTGGGTGCTGGAAGAAGGAGGGCAATGCGGCCTGTGTACGTACACGCAGACTGTACCCAGCACTACGGATGACAGGTGCCGTGAGGCAGGAGGACGCGTTCGCTTCCGCGCAGAACAGTGACATTCCCTCACGCCGGATGCTATCCACCATATTACGCGATGCTTTCAGGCATAAATTTGAGCGGCAGCAGGCGTTCAAAGTTTGGAACTGAGCGTACAGCGGGTAAGTAGCAAACTGCTACAAAGATGAGTTCGATGAGGCTGCACGAATGACTTGCGATAAAAGTATAATACCTTTATCTACACCTTACTGCCTCGAGGGCGTCATCCTATAACTCGAGTCTGCCTTGAGGCTCTCATAATCGAGCGTGCAGGTGTCCTGGGAATGTTTTCATAGCGCTATGCGAGAAGTCAAAAGCAAGAACGCGACACATGACCTGGGCATTTGGGAAAGCCCTTGCCTTGGTCCTGAGCCGCAAGTAGGCTGGTTATCTCAATATTGTCGCGCGTGCATCCACAGGGCAATATTGAAGCTTCGATATCCAATACAGTCGCCGCGTTTGCGACTCACTCAGGAACTTAAACGTGACAGATGTCACTGGGAGGCAGTTGGTAGGCCGTATGTGCCCAGAGTCACGCCCAATTATTCCCTGCGTCGTGCGCCGTTGGCAAGTTAAACAACGAGTCAACGTATGAGTGACAGAATGTAAGAAAGGTCAGAAATAGGATTCACAGAATCTAAGAGCGAGTTTGAAGTCAGAGGATTGAATCCGTGACTGTGCCTGCAGTCACGGCAAGGCGAACGAATAAGCGCCTCCTCTCTCTAGATCTCGCTCACAATTGCACGACTGCACGATGCTCGTCTGGCAACAGCCCTCTGGAACTGGATAGTTTGACAAGCTCCTGAGAAAGCTGCACCTTGAATTATCTATATGGTACTTTTGCATGCATTACAGTGCTTGGCTCCTCTCCTGCTGCTACTACCATGACATGTACTGGATGCTGCCGCGGAACCCTCCTACTTGCCCTGCAAGGCGTCGCTGTCTAGCCCCTGCTCATCCACCTGGATCCCGCCGTGGAGTCTTAGCAGAACCGGTGAGGTTATCAGTCGAATGTACGGCTGTATGGAGCTGCCCCAATTCTTTCTGTTTTGCGCTTTCTGGTCCCGTGCGTATCACGTCGTCAAATTGTCGAGTCGTACCAGGTCCTGCTCTCGGGACTCAGCTTATCTCGTATTGCGCTCTCCGTTACCCTGTCCTCAAGCCCCCTAACTCTGCCTGCCGCTCACCCTCTGCATACTTCAGCTCCCTGCCGTGGTCCGCGCCTGGATTTGTCTAAGTTCCCGTCGCACTTCCAAACCCCCTGTAGGTGCGGGTTCGCACTCCGTGCTTTCACCTCGCACTCTTTTCTGGCAGCGGTGCGTTGTGATTACCAACGTAAGCATATCCATCTCGTATCCATCTCGTCGCATTCTGGAAGTAATGTGCAAACACGTGGGTAGGTCAAATCAGTTCCCGGCCGTACCCTCTTCGTGCACTCGTTCCTACGAACTTCGCCAAACTTGATGGCCAGATACTCCCTTTGGATACACGTTCACAAAATGTGCGCTACGGTTCTATCGTGCTGGACACTAATCTCAGTGAACTTGTAAGTCTTTTCGCGTCCATCCTTCACTCACTACCCGATTTCTCACATAGTTTGCCGTCCTGATCGACCTTCTTCTTGGCTACATTATGTTGGGTTCCCACTCTCGACCACGCCTGGACTACGGGTTCGTCGATGTTGTCAAGCTTGCTCCGGTCGATGCTGTCTCTCGTTTGTATTGCATCCCGTGGCCTTCTGTCTGAACTGGCCGAACACTACCGGACAGGCTCTCCTACCAGTATCCTATGCCTGGCTTGAGAACGTTATAAATAGCTCAAGTAGTGTGCGCTTCGTGATTGTTTGCGCCAAGAAGGTAGATATGTAAGTACTCCCCTCAGTATGCTGCGTCATCCAATGGGAAGCCTCGTGTACGCTACGAATCTCAGCATCTCAGGTCTTGTCTATGCACGCACGAGCTTTCCAACCGTGGGAGGCCAATGTCCGAAACATCCGCCGGGATGTCGATACGCCGTGATGTGATGGACGCACCCAGGTTGGTAGACGGACGTTGGCGGAGAGTGACCGGGCGTCGTCCGCGGACGCCTCGTCGTTGACCCCTCCGCTTTCGACTACTTCCCAGTGTGTATAACATCTCACACAAGCACACCATGACCGCTCGCTCCAAGCCAGCGAAAGCGAATTCTCCAACATTGTCCTCACACTCGTCGTCTAATGCGAGCTCCGTCAAGGTCTCCTCACCTCTGAACCCCTCGCCTTCTCCGAAAGCGCACCCTGCGCTCTTTCCTCCGGAGACGCAAGTCCCAGGCAGTCTACTCCCACGTCTCTCATCTCACAGACTGTGCGCCCCTAGGGGCCGTCCGTGTCTATCATCCTTCCGCCCTCCCTCTCCTCCATCAACACCCTCCACATCGCACGCGTCGCCTCCGACCCGCCCCCCCCTCCCGCCACAACATCGTCCTCCTCCTTTTTCTCCTCTACCCAAGTTCCGCTCTCGCAGCCGCGCCTCTTCTTTCGCTCATCGTGGTCGATCAGCCAGCCCTTTTTGCAACTTTTCCCTCACTTGGCGTCCCTCCGCTTCCGCGACCCCGCCGATGGTGAGAGCACGAGCTGGTGGACAAAGGTGGACACATCCCCCGTCCCAGGCAGGAACGCAAGGAGAGTACCGTTCCCCACGAGCAGACAGAAGACTGGATCTACACCCGTGAGGTATGTCATCCCTCTCTATTCACTTGTCTAGTACTCATTCCCCTCTCCAGCGCGTCGGCGAAGCTGCTGTTAATGTCCTTGGCATCACTAGTCAAGTCGGTCACGAGCTCCTCGAAGTCAGTGGTAACGCTCTCCGCTTCGCACCCGTCGTCGGTCTCGAAGAGGCCGCCCACACCCTTCCCAATATCTGCAATGCCCTCCAGCTCACAGACGTACGTCATTCATCTGTTCACTGTTCTCACGTCAACATGTCTGATCTAGCGTTCCATTCCCGCGTATGAATAGACTGGCGTGTCTGCGTCTCGCGGTGCGCGACCATACTGATGAAATCGCCGAAGCTAGCGACGATGTCGGCATTGAACGCCAGTAGACCGCCTCGTACAGTGAGACTCCGGCGATTCGAGCTTTCTACGTGCCCTGATGAGTCATAAGAAGTGGTTCATAGCCTCTTCGCGTGTTAAGCGTCCTCAACGATCACCATGACAGCTTCGTCATTGCCCCGGACGTATCCAATGTACGTCCTCGACTCCTGCTTACATCCTCATAATGCGTAGTGTTGCATGCCATTTCACCTAAAGGTCCGTATCTTGACCTCACTCTCGCCTGCGGCAGAGGAGCTACAGTCATGCATGCAGACTTTATTTTATCGTCCTACTTCCTACTTCCTGCTATTGCCGCAACACCAGCGCGAGCGCTAACGGCACGCGTTCCGTGGGGCACGAGCCGCGAACGTCTTACCAATGCCGTGCTGCAGCTGGGCAGCGACGCAAGATGAGTCTTTATTACATCCGCTCTCTGTGACACCTGTTCCTGTGTCTATAGGTAGTACTTGGCAGGTGCTCTCGGGCCCGTGCAGCTGCTGAACGCATGCTATTGCCCCCAGTCAATTTGAACAACAGCTAATAATGAAACTGCGTATGTATATACGGTATTGGTGCACTGAAGCGACACACCGCTTGCAGCGCATCGGACGCCAGTGACGGCCTGACAAGGACTGGCTGGCTTATAGCTGTAGTTACAGTTACATACGTAAAGGACACTCTGTGCGAAGAGTAAGCATGGCTTGTACATTCATGACCGCAGCGTAACGTCTACTCACGGACACTTAACCAACCTTGCTGAGTATGCGGCCAGCATTGATGTAGACGCGAACAGGCCATGCTCGCCCAAGACGTTTATAGCGGAACTTCCATCCGTCCAAATCCGACTACTCGACTGAACAGCAATGATTGATCGTACACCTGGAGCAGAGAGCGGTGTCAGTCCGACAAAACAGCATGGTCAGGCAACCCGAGGCAACAATTCACCCTTGATTCCTCCCAACCAGCTCTCTCCTCGCCCGCATACCTCAATGTGGTATGTCTCGGCTCGTCCTCATATTAAAACCGCACCGCACCGCACCCCATCAGCACTCACCCAGAAACCAACTGGAAGGGCGACTTGCTGTATAGCACATCTGTGCGCTCACTTCGCGCGCCCCTTGCCCTTCATCTCCAACGGCGGGTCAAAATCCACCAACCCACCCCTCGCCCTCACCCTCGCCCTGCCTCTCGGGTTCCCTTGCCCAGATCCTGACCCAGACACGCCTTCTGGCTCTGAATCGGGCTCTTCGAAGATGACGATCGTATTCGGGTTAATGTCTCCATGCAGAATCTTCGCGTCCTCATATAGCTGCTTGTGCGCTACACGTCCATCAGCATCAGCGTCGGGATTTGCATAGCGGCATAGGACAGAGAAAACACAGCGATAGAGGTGACGGGGCTTGGGACCAGATCAGATCAGAGTAGGTGGCTCACCGTATATCGCGTCCATCATCACGCTCACCAGCTCGCGCGGGTTCTCAAAGTCCGTCAGTGCACGCGCGCGGACCTCCCTGATGCGCCTCCCTGGTCGACTCAGACTCGCATTCGCCTGAGGAGGTGCGTCCGTAGTTGTGGGTTGGGCGTCAGTCGAGGACATGGTCGCGGTCGATAGTCAAGCAGCGAGTGGCTTAGCCACCGCTGCAAAACGCGTCCTGACCGCGCGTCGCATAATTAAGCGCTGGCGGGGAATTGGACAATGGTTCGCGGTGAGAGCAAGCACAAATATAGTACAATTGAGAGCGTTGATAAGATGCAGTTACATGGCTATATACAACGCAGTCATAGTTCTCATCATAAACACGCGTGTACCATTGACTCTTGATCTGCTACGCGACCTCCTCCACATCGTCGCACTCCGCGAGGCTCGAGCGGCTCAGAGACCTTGTCCTGCATATCCTTCTTGATGATGCCCATGCCGGTCGTTGTCCTACCGGAGAACGCCCTCGCCCTTCTGGAGGTACCCGAGCTTACTCCAAAAGCCGGAGACGAGCTCACGCCACGCAGGAAACCCTCGTCGGAAAAGCACCTCTGCGCTGCGGCCGACTTCCCGAGTGAAGCCGTCCGCCCACTTGTGACCACCACGGATATGCTCGAGCACCGTCTGGGACGCCTCGCGCCGGCACAACTGCATGATGTGACGGAAGGCGGAGACGAGAATCGGGCGGTTGTACACATTCACGCTGAGGGAGCTGATGTCTTCGGAGACCTTGATGTCCACGCGCTGGATGTCGATAAAGCTGTGGCGACGCTCGTGCTCCTTGAAGCCTTTGAGTGAGCTGGGGTTGGATGCCATGAGACTTGAAGATCCCGGACAACTCGGGGGGCCCAAGAGAGGTGTTCTTGTCGTGATACTGGAACAAGATTTTGAGCTCAACGGTCTAGTGCAGGGGCACGGGTGGTGGGTACGGGTGCCAGGGGGTACGGGTACGGTTAGCCATGAGGCTACACTCCACCCGTGCCTGACCCGCCCACAAGTGTTAGTTAAAATATCTGTAATTAATCAGCACTATGTGTAAACAAAGCTGCCGTTCGCGAAGATCTTCTTCAAGCATTCCGTGCCTGCAACGGGCTGTCACCTGCTTCTCCCAGTTCTACTCTGTTCTTGTCATGGCGATCCCTGAAGTCACAGAAAAACGGGTCCGTCAGACGCAACAGCTCAAAGATGCACTGGACACCCTGAAATCAGGAGGTAAAATGACACAAAAAGCTACTGCACCGACCAACAAACCAGCCCCTGCTGAACACCGCACCATTACCCCATCCACTGAGAAGTCATCCACCACCTCTACTGGCCCAAAGTCCAATGCCAACACTGCCTCTATGATGACGAGCCCCCCTTCCGGCACACATTGTAAACATCCGCATGTATCTGACACCGAGGCAGAGGTCCATGAGCCCCCTCGTGATAAGCGGTGGGAAGGTCCCCCTTCGAAGCTTGCATGAAACCATCATGTGGTGGTGGAAAGAAACAACCGGGACTGTGAGGTTATCGAGGTGCCATCTGACGGAAGCTTGTCTGATGACAGTTCATCAGACAATGATGGACAAGGCAAAGGGGGAGTGGAAGGGCTAGATGCAGAAGCGGAGCTTACAACGTGGTATTATATGGCTGGAGACATGATACTTATATCACAGCGTGCAATTAGAATGGCTGCAGGTGTCATGGACAGCACCCATTTACGCATTCTTCAAGCCCGTAGTCACGGCTGGTTATGATGGTGGTCGCCCAGTGCACAAGTTTCACTGTGGAGCACCCGGTTGTAAGCAAGTCATCATTAGGTACCTTGACAAGAAGGATCGCACCTCGACCAGTAACCTCAATCGACACGTTTGGGGGTGCATGAAGTGGGGTGAGGGGTGGCTTGATGCGTTGAATGCAGCCCGTGAGCTAGGTTCAGTGGCCAAAGCGCACGCTGCCCTTCCAACCTACCTCCGGTCAGGGAACCTCACGTCAGCATTCAAACGGCAAGGCAAAGGGAAGATAACATACTCAACTGTGCAGCACAAGCCTTTTGAGACCCGCGCTCATGTGGTTCGCTGGGTTGCCTGTTCACTCTGTCCACTGTCAATTGTTGAGGATCCTGACTTCAAGATCTTGATGAAGACTGGGAGACCGGAGTGCTGGATTCCTTCATGATGGACAGTGGTGAGGGATCTCCATCAAGTCTTCATGAAGACCCACAGCCGCATTGCAAAAATGCTTGATGTAAGCGCTACATACAAGAGAAGACAATCACTACTTAGCTTATCGTACATTGCGCAGGAGTACGAAGGCGACCTGAATTTTGCCTCCGATTGCTGGATGTTGCCTAATCACCGTGCTTCATGGCGATCACTGTGCACCTCGTGTTTCATGGCGAGTCACTCTGCCTCCCACTGGACCTTGTTGAGGTCCCATTCTCTCATACCAGGGAGGCTTTGGCGGGCACATTTCAGCGTGTGCTGGAGGATTTTGGAATAGAAAGGAAGGTAAGGAAAGATTACTGCCTGAATGCTGCAGAGGACTCACCGGCATGGTCCCAGATGCTCGCTTACACTGGCGATAATGCATCTAACAACGATACAATGGTCACTGAGCTCAGCATGCATGATAACTCGTTCAAAGGTGCCAGTAGTCAGGCCCACTGCTTCTTACACACTGACAATCTGGCTGCAAAGAGTGCTATGTGGCCCTTTGATCTGATGAGAGGGAAGGCGGGCAAGGCTCTGGCAGCTGACCTTGCACACCAAGTGGCCAACAGACTCGAAATCTTGATGGAGGATCTTGAGATAGACACCAGTGATATCTTGCAGTTTGGCAATGTCTTGCTCGATACTGGGGGGGAAGATACAGAAGATGAGCAGAGTGAAGATGATGAGGAGAGCCTAGATGATGAAGACTTAACGGAAGAAGAGCGCACTGATCGAGCAAAGACAGTGAGACCAACCAAAGATATGCTGCATAAGGTGAGTGTGCTCGCTACCAGAATGGGGACACCTGAAGACCTTGTTCCTGGCTTCACAAGACGTCATTTGCAATTATCCACTCCCCCATCAAGCTTCTACCTGCCTGGAAGACAATACTTGAGAGCCTTGCACTTGAGGTTCGCAAGATGCCTCGTGATGTCACGACACGTTGAAATTTGACCTATATGATGGTCAATTTTGCACTTGAGTACAAGAGAGGGCTCAAGAAACTCACTGCCGATCCTGACCTAGGCTTACACGAGTACGAGTTGACAGTCGAGGAGTGGGAGCTGGCAGAGCAGCTGCACGACCTTCTCAAGGTACGTGGTGCAGCGCCTACTACATGTTCGAGTTTAGGCGCTCACCGTTCTTCTCCTCGTCCCACTACTATCATGCACCTGCTTGTCTACTTGCATATCTTCTTCATTGGTTTTCTTCGATGTGACTGCTTTTTTTTGGCCTCTCAACCCAACCTCGCCCAAGTCATTCCAGCCATGGATTTAATTGACGAGAAGCTTGCCACTGCGTGCATTGACACTTCACTTCACCCGTCAATACAAGTCGCTGCCCGGCTTGCGAAGGACTCGCTCAACAAGTACTACTCGAAAACTGACATGTCCAAGGTTTATCGCATTGCCATGGGTATGCTCCTTCCTTATCATCTGTACTGCTTTGTCCTGACAGTCTTCCTAATGCGTACATAGTACTCCACCTGCGCTACAAGCTTCGATACTTCAAGGATCACGCTTGGGACCAGGATTGGATTGATGAAGCTAAACCTCACATGCGAGGTATTCACCTCATGCTATGCCGGCCAGGTCGCGCAGGAGAGTTTAGAAGAAGGGGGAAGCGGAAATGATGAAGGACAGAGTGAGAGCGAGAATGGAACCAAAGTACGCATGCTGACATGTTCTTCCTGTTGCTGTACTGACTTACACCTCAAAAATCTCTTTGCCTCCTTCAACGACTTCACTGCTGAGGACACTGAGCTCACCAGTGAGCTTGACCGCTATCTGCAAGAGCCCTGTGAACGTTTGAAGCATACTGACAGTGCCCTCAAGTGGTGGCATGACCATCATGGCATTTACCCATGCCTCTCACGGCTCGCATCTGACTATCTGTCAATACCAGGTATGTCAGTTTCAGTCTGAATGGTTAGATCATGCTGATATATTGTGATTGAATTCATTCAACGTAGATACGTCAGTTGACGTTGAGCGCATTTGCAGTAAAGGCAGACTGCTTTTATCACACCTGTGCAACGGTATGTCTGCTCAGACGACACAGGTACTAATCTGCCTACACTACTGGACAAAACTGGACCTTGTTGATGACACCAACATCCTCTCAATTATGAAGCAAACTGCCGCCCAGAATATGTCACCCCAGGAGGCAGCACTCAAATCAGGTTGGGATCGTATAGACCTCGTCGCCATCCGTTCCGAGAAGTAGAGTAACATCTATGTATGATATGCTCCTAGTATCATGTCTGTGCAATGCCCACCCCCGTATCAGTACCACTGACATGTCATACCTCGGATTGCACTGGCTACTACAGCTAGTACCCACGGGCATACCCTTGACCCGACGGGTACGTCACTACCCTCAACCCGTCCAAATGGGTACAGGTTAACAAGGGTACGGGTACGGGTGCCCCTGCGGGACCCAGGGGTAGATCCACGCCCAGCACTAGGCTCAACCTGGCGCGTCTGAAGAGGTATGCAGATGAGCAGGCCTGCCGCAGCCACCGGCTGGACAAGGGCACTTTGACTTCAAGGTCGGTGATGTTGCGGATGTAAGCGTCGCCACGGAGGTGGAGATGTTGAGGTTTATAAGGACAAAGTTGGTGATATTGGGGTCCTTGGATACTGTTCTGCGCGCATGTCAGCATACATCCAAGTTGCGTGTCTGAACTACACACCTGTGATGGCACCGACCGTATGGTAGCGGCCCGCTACCCGTCATCTGCAACCTTTGAGTTCGATGTGTAGAAATTGTACATGCGGTATGTCCCATAGTTGTCCCCTAAGTGGTGTATGTCTAACCTGGCTTAGCTGTCATCGCTACTTGTGTTTTTGCAACGGCCCCTTGGATTTGTCTCAAAGGGCCTAATTCTGACGGACCCATTTGCGCACCTTGACATTCCCATTGACATGTCATTCTCTTTGAGGTGATAGTACATCAACACATCGAAGGACAACATGTGAGTGTGCCATCTGGCCCTTGCTAGGAAATAGTGTCATTCCTTCCCACCACAAGATCATAGAGCCTTAGTGAGACCCAGAGATCGACAACCGGAGGATGGAAAGGCACCAATACACAGCAAGGTGGACACGATGTGAGCGCGTTGCTAGTGGAGTACGTACCTAGAACGTGTGTCTAGAGTGTGATCAGTGTAGACTGACGATGGACGGGGAAGGAGTTTTCCTCGTTCCACAATATTCAGCTTTGCTAGCAGGGCAAAGGACTGCATTAGCAAAATCACCCCCCTTCCTGGGGCACCTGTATGGGACACCAAGGACGTACAGGTTTGGTAAGACGTAGGACCACCGCTTCCTACCCAGGTTATGTTAAGTTCCTGTCAAGGAAACCATGTTCCTCCAAAGGACTGCACGGTCCTACCAAAGGTTCTATAGGATGCAGGAGGATGACACAGAATGACTTGCAATGGATGTTTCAGAGGCTCAGGTTTAGGTACCCCTAGTACGCTGTGGCGTGATGCAGCATTTGGGGACTATGCAAGACGGCGTTATTCAGTACTACAAGCTCACGACAACACATGTACAATTTACTAGACAAGCATGAGATCTTCGTCCACCGCAGCGGTAGCAGCAGCTGCCACCACTGCCACCGCACCTCCCCCACCTCCCACACTTTTCTTTCCACACTGACCCTTGCCAGGTGCAGCCATGCGACACTTTACGACGGCATACGCACCCTCGTATATCGCCATCCACTCAGCATCCAAAAGGTTTTTGACGACATTGTGCACACAACTGGTACGGGTGTTCGCAACATAGTTGCCGTCACAAAACTCGACCGTGTCCCCATAGTTCTCATATGAGAAGAAGCCTGGACGGCCATCAGGTCGAATGAACTGACCAGTGACATGGTGGGTCAGAGTGTGTGTGACCTGTGATGCAGGCGATTGTCAGTAAACGTCAATGGGGAAGAAGGAAGTGAAGTAGTACAGCAAGCGTGGCAAGAGTCAATGCACCAGTGGGGAACTCCAGTACACGCTCTTCCTGCTCGAGGGTGAGCAGTTCGGAGAGATGATATGCAAATGTCCCAATGATGCGGTCGCTCTGCAAGCGGTCCTGCAGTATGAGACGTTGAGGACATGATACTACAAGTGGGTGCCAAAAGTATGTAAACACCCTACCATTTCCGGTAGTTGATTTGTTTTGCTTGCCATGCATGCAATTATTCACATCCTGATACCCAACTGGTCATGTAGAAAACTACAGATGTCTGAGTACTAAATGCAATGTGTTGGGATCCAGTAGCCATTTGGAATCATCCAATTTTAGTATTATTTTGATCTCTGTAATTAGTGCTGTCAGCTATAGCACTTTGTGTGTCATTTTCTCAATGCTCTTATCACATCTCATGAAGGTGTGTCAATGCATGTGTAGGTCCTAGAGGTGTCTATCATATATCTGCTGAGGCCCACCCATATTGACTCATTGACCCTCAAACTAAGTGAGGTTATAGGACTCTCAAGTAACTTGGTCACACACAATAGTGCTGCAAATTCTGCTTGCTATACTATATACTGTAGGATACATCTATCGCCAATAACAACCTCCTAGCATGGCAATTATGTCTGGATATATGTAACTTGATGTGAGGCCATGGAAGAATTTGTACCATATACCCCTCTGCCATTATGACCTCAGATCAGCCTTCTAAAGTTTGCCCCTATATGATATATGATTAGATGATTGTGGGTAGGCCTCAGCAGATATATGATAGACACCTCTAGGACCTACACATGCATTGACACACCTTGGCGAGATGTGATAAGAGTGTTGAGAAAATGGCACACAAAGTGCTATAGCTGACAGCACTAATTACAGAGATCAAAATAATACTAACATTGGATGATTCCAAATGGCTACTGGATCCCAACACATTGCATTTAGTACTCAGACATCTGTAGTTTTCTACATGACCAGTTGGGTATCAGGACATGAATAATTGCATGCATGGCAAGCAAAACAAATCAACTACCGGAAATGGTAGGGTGTTTACATACTTTTGGCACCCACTTGTACATGTCATACAGTGAGTGAAAGTGCACCTCGGGCTTGTCACTGCCGTTCCATCTCTTCCAGTAGAAAGGCGCCTTCTTCTTGACGTTCCCAAGGAGCCATTCAGCATAGATACCTACTTGATCTGGCGTGGAAAAGGCTGATTCTGCAAGGGGATCAGCCTCCTCGCTGTCGCCCTCAAGTGAAGCATTCCTGGCATCTTCAATGATCTCCTGGAACGTCGCCACTGCGGTCTGCCAGAGCTTGGTGTGCCAATCGTTCATCCGATAGTGTATCTGTGGTATGACAAAGTCAGTGTTGCATAACAATCCAAACGAGGTATGAACGAGACATGCAGCTACTCATGAGCTTGAAGCAATGGTCTTGATCGTTAAGTGGGTGTTGCTGTGACAACTGTTCCCCAAATGCCTTTTGATGCAGCTGCCAGAGCTCACCCAGCGTGATCTCCACCCATGGAGGCTTAACTCTGAGGTACTGGCGGATGAGAGGCACAAACCAGGTGTTGAAGGGCTTGCAGAGGACAGCCGGCAAGTCAGAGACCTTGGACTTGGGTGTCTTGCCATTGCCTGTGGTGGCAGTGCCTTGCTCCTGGCCTGCGTGACCTGGTGCCAAGGCTTGGGTCAGCGATATGTTGATACCAGCCCTTGCAGTGGTGGAAGTCAAAGTGGGAGGATAGGATGTCGTCTTTGCAGTACTAGTGGGGAGCTTCTGGGTGTCAGGAGCCGATGTGCATGTGATAACCTTTGTCAATATGTCCTTGCATTGCAAAGCTGATGAGAGCAGTGTTCTAGGGAAGCAGTCAGTAGGAAGACTCACCTCGATGGCTGCAATCTTGCGACTCGGCGGTGTGGGTCCGATATCTGAGCTGATCTCGGTGGTCATCTTCGCTGAGCTGTCACGAATGTGATAGCGGGAGGAGCGAGGAGGTGATGGCGGCAGCGGTGGCTGGCTGTTGCCGTTGTCATCAGTGAATTCAGTGTAAGTGGTCAAGAACAAGTCATCCGCATTGCTGCTGTCACCGGCAACACTATTGGCGCTACTGCTAACGGGAGCAGTTGATGCGGCACTGGAAACTGAGGCAGCGCATTGTTGACCATTCTTCTGCGAAGTCTGAACAGCAGCCATACTCAAGCCTGTATTGTTGTCCTCCAGAACCTGCTCCCAGTCTTGCACAAAAGCAGACAGTGTGTGTGTCATTTGTGGTTTTTTGGGAGCTTGCTCAATGCTGAAAGCATTCAAAGTTTGTCAGTACAAGTGCACTGGGAGGGAACAATGGCAACCTGCATTCGGATTGTTCCCGTCTCCTCAGGCTTCCTTTTTCCCACACCTCTCGCTGAGCTGGCCTTCTGGGAGGCGACAACCTTGACTGCTTTCACATCAGCACGGTGGGGCTTTGTCTGCTTCACATTCTTCTTGCCCTGGGCTGGGCGAACATCTGTCGAGTCCTCAGCCTCACTGTCATCGTCCATCTTGGACTCTCCCTCAGCATCCTGATTTTGGGGCTGATACTCGTCGCCACTACTCCCCGACTCAATGTCCTCCAGCGACGGCTCTTGATCTTCAATATTGAGGAGAGACTCAGAAAGGGGGTCATCGCTGCTCTCATTGCTTGATATCAAGCCCGCAAGTCCTTCTGGTGCAGGTGAGTGAAAGTGACATGGTGCTGGACTAGCTAAAGGATATTGCATGCCTTGTGCAGATGGCTGGATGTCCTTAGGACTACCCGCAGTGGTGCCACATCACAGTAGATGCAGCCACAAGATGAGTGGTCTATTGGTCTGAACATCTTCTGCTGCTAGGTTAGTGATTGCAGCTTCTGCGATGGGAGAGTCTTCTGCTGATGCTGTTGCATTTTTTCTAGCCAGTGCTTGAGGATGAGGATGGACGATACCTGTGCTCTCGTCAGACTGCTACTCGATAGAGGCAAGTCAGGCGATGGCGGCCTGCTGCTTCTTTCGGGCTATGGCTGCTTCTCCCTCTCGTTGTCTGGCTTCCTCAATGACTTTGTCACGTGACCGCTTGGGACGTGGCATGTCGGGTGCACCAACGACACGATTGCAATTAGAAGCACGTGTCTGTAGAGCTGGTGGGAGCTCCAGTCTCTTCTTGGCCATGGTATTTGTGCTGACAGCAAGAATTGTTGCATCTTAGCATGGGGAGAGTGACAAGCAGGGGTGACAAGAGCAGGCAAAAAAAGGGAGGCTGACGTTCCAAATTGTGTTGACCGGCGAAGTGCGGCAGGATTCAGATTCCGCTGGTGGCTGCACGGGCACAAGAGGTGCGGATTGGCTCGTCATGTTTTGCTGAGGTAAGTCCTTAGATGCGCCACTCGAATCATACTCAGTGAACTGCCAGCAGGTGGCATACCACGTAAACCTTCTGCTCGCTGCCAGTGGACGCCGCACCTCTCCGAACCATAACTGCCATAAAGGGTCTATATTGCTTCCGTGCACGCATACTTCCATGCCCCTACTCTGCGGAAGGATGCAAGAGACTCTTCACTGACCGCTCAGGTGTCACATGTCATGTCAACACAACACATCGACTACCACCTACCACAACACATCCGCCCTTGGCAGCTGCACACTTAGGATCACCCTCCGCCGGGCTTGCATTGTCTCCATCCCCTTCCAGAACTCCAGAACCAGAGGTTCAGGAATATCCTGATGTCACTGTCATTGACAACTTGGAGCCTGCCACATTCAGCATGCATGCCGAGGAACCAGCTGTGCGCACCATTCACCATCCATATCTTGATGGTATGTACTATATCACTCTGCCTGTTGGAGCTCGCGAACTCATTGTGGTATGCCTCGGTAGGCTGTCCCTGTGACAAGGATGGCAATTTTCTACCCCGCGGCTCGCCTCCCTCGCCTGCTCCCTTAGAGACACCTGGCTCTGAGTCTAAGCCTGAGGGCTATTTGCCCTTCAATTCCCGTATTCAATTCGAGATTGCCGATTTCCTGTACCACTGGGTGCAGATGTCAGGAAGCAAGATCGACGAGCTCATGCAGCTATGGGCGTGCACGTTGCCAGAGTATCAGGACCCACCTTTCACCAGCCATCAGCACCTGTATGCAACAATTGATGCTGTGTCATGTGGAGAAGTACCGTGGCAAACCTTTTCAGTCTCATACAATGGTGCCATACCTGATGGCGCAATGCTGTCTTGAATGATCCGGGAGTATGATCTTTGGTTTCACGACCCCCATCTTGTCCTGCGCAACCAGTACAGCAACCCAGACTTTGCTGCGGATATCTACTGGGCACCACGACAATTGCTTCTCGCAAACAGCAAACGACAGTACCGTGACTTCATGTCCGGCGACTGGGCTTGGAAGGAAGCAGTGAGTAGCGCTTGTCTATCAAATTATATCTATTGTTGACCACACCATTGTGCAGGACACAATTGTGCAAGACCCATGCATGCATGGTGCAACACTTGCCACCACAATCTTCGGGAGTGACAAGACAACGGTCTCTGTCGCCACCAGTCAGAATGAATATTACCCCCTGTACATGATGAACGGCGGTGTGACGAACAGTGTCCGCCGCGCCCATTGCTCTGATTGGATTCCTCGCAATTCCCAAGAGTACGTCTTAAGTCTGACAGTAGTGTGCTCAATGTCATACTTGTTGTGGAGGTCGACCGCGACTGTGGTTGTGTCAGCGCTAGTGCGCCAATACGCATACCGCTTGACCTGCGTGTTGCGTCTTCGCAGCGCGCAAGCCCTTTCTCACCTCAGTCTTCTATCACAACGACTGAGGTGAGTACCTGTTTCCCACTTTACATAGATACCTGTTCCTGACCATCATACATTAGCGCTTTTACTACAGGTAGTTAGAGCATCAATGAAGTCTTCTATCACGATGACTGAGCGCTTTCACTACAAAACTCACATGTTTGTTGTGCTCAGCTGAATGTCATTACCAGAACGATGCAGCGTTCCGGAAGTTCCGTCGTGAGCTTTTCCATACATCACTGCGGGCCATCTTGGATCCTCTGCGGTGTAGCATGACCAGCTATGAAGTGTTGCGCTGCGCCGATGGTCACTATCGCCGCATGGTCTTCAGTCTTGGACCCTATATAGCTGACTATCCTGAGCAAGTGCTCTTAGCATGTACCGTTCAAGGATGGTGTCCTAGGTCCGTTACAATGTGTCTCTATCTCCCAACGCATTTACTGAGAATATCAAGCAGATGTACGGCAAAACCTGGCAAGCTAGACACAGGTCAGGCGTCACTGCGATCTTACAAGCATACAAAGGCCGCTCTCGATGCCTTGGATCTTCGATCTCTCTGGGACGACTATGGGATAGTGGGTGATCTGACTGTATGTCATCCTTAACTATATTATTCCTCCTCGCTTTACTTAATCCTGACCTACAATTATAGCCGTTCACGACATTCTTTCCTCAGGCAGATATCCATGAGCTTCTCTCCCCAGATCTGCTTCACCAGGTCATCAAGGGGACATTCAAGGATCATCTGGTATCTTGGGTGGAGGATTATCTTGTCCAGGAACACGGGAAGGCAGGTGGTGCAGTAATTATGGCTGACATAGACTGACGGTAAGTGTCTTGAGGCTATGGAGTTTGCACCAGTGTTTTAATGAACTCTCTCAATAGCATCGCCGCAGTACCAAGCTTTCCTGGACTGCGGTGGTTCCCTGAAGGGCGCGGGTTCAAGCAATGGACCGGGGATGACTCCAAAGCTCTGATGAAGGTACAGTGTCGCAATGCTGACACCTATAAGACTCCTTGGGTTGCTCATTAAAAAGTCTCAGGTCTACCTGCCTGCCATTCTGGGGCACATACCGCCTCAGATGGTGCGTGCGCTCAGCGGGTTCCTTGAATTCTGCTATCTGGTTCGGCGTGACACCCTTTACAATGACACCCTGGATCAAATTGACTCTGCACTTGAGCGCTATCATCAAGAGCACGTCATCTTCGAAGAGACAGGCGTGCACGTTGTCGTGTGCGAAATGGATGTAGCGGTTGAGTATGTCCTCTGCTGAAGATTGAGTGCAATCTACTCCAACAAAATCTGACAACTCTCTCTTACGTTAGAGTAAGGGAGGGCTTCCAAATCGTGCCGCGAAGCTTGTAGGTTTTCCTCCTTTCCCGACAGAGGCCTCGCCGAGTTCGTAAGGTGTATCAGTTCCTAGGTTGATAACCCAAGACCCAATCTTCCTGCCGCTGAGGGCAAGGTATGTTCAAGTGGTGGTGTATGTGATAGAAGGGCCCTGAGATTTCCAGCAGAGTCTCCTTCTTAAGTAGTGGTGTCCTGGTCGCTATCGTCTGGTGCTGGTTGTGTTGCCTGGTGGTTGTCGTAGTCTGGGTCGGTACTGTTGAAAAAAGGTACTAAGTCGGAACTGTTGATAGCTTGGAGCCTCGTGCTCTCGTTGAGGGGTCGGTACTGTTGAAAGGGGAGTGTGATCGGAACTGTTGGTTGTTGTGGTCACCCTTCGGTTGGTGACAGTCTTCAGGTCTTCAGTATGAGCCCGTTGCTCTCGTATCTGTGGTGAGTGGTTGTCGCAAATCCTTTGTGGACCCAACCAATCTCAGTCTTCTGTCTTTGCTCGTGTATCTGTGGTGAGTGGTTGTCGCAAAGTCCCGGCTGGACCCCAACCAATCTCAGTATTCTGTCTTCGTATCGTACGTATCCGTGGTGGGTGGTTGTCGCAAAATCCTAGCTGGACTCCAACCAATCTCACAATGCTGTGACCTTGACTTGACTTTACTGAGCTTCCTTCACAGCTGAAGAAAACTAGTATTGGCTATGGTGACCCTTTTGGAACTTTGGCCACTGGAAGAGACAATTGCTTGCTTCTTAGAAATAGCTTGATTGAGTTCTGCCTTCCCCAGCCCAGTATTTATACTCTGGCTGAGGGGCATGAGAAAGTGGTATGTACATGAGTAAGCTACCCCAATGGATGACTAAGGCAGGGCTTGGCCATGCTCCACTGATACATAGTACCTAAATATAGCTCTTTTGGCTTATAAATCCTCCCCAATCCTTTGTCATCTCCTCCAGATCCTTACTAATTCTTCCCCAAATCCCCAAACTTTTCCTTCTCCAATGCTTTACCAAGCCTGCTCCTACTCTTTACAAATCCTATCCATCCTCTCCCAATGCTGAGTCATCTCTGCCCCAATGTTTACCAGTCTTCCCCACAGCTGGCCTGTAACTCCCCACTGCTTATTCATCAAGGCTACTGAGATTTCTTAGCCCTTCCCTATGGTTTGTCATGCTGCTGCAGCCTTAGTCAGCCAGAAGGGATGCTGGCCAGCCAGGTCCCCTTGCTGACTAATTCATGTCTCTGAGGTGGCCTGACTGTCCAAAACCTTTTGTCCAGGTCCAGGGTGGTCTAGAACTTTCTGGAGGACAAGAAGTCATGCAATAATGCCCTTGGTGGTCATGTGTGCATTATGGCTGAGGTAATCGTGATTATGCGTGCATATGCCGCTGCCCTGTTGGCCTCGAGTGCTTGGCTCCCAGCCCATCCTGGTGCTGAGATGGTGTGATGACCCCTGTCCAGGTGCCAATCATGATTGGTGCATGACAACGTACATACTCATCAAGCAGCTGCGGCCAATCAGAGTCCTGTCGTCAACCCAGCCCATAAACATCCGACTATGGAGCCGCGTCAGCGACAGGGAGTCATTGTGTACACACGCGTGGACCGAGACTGCCTCGGAGATGATGCAGAACCAGCTAGCGGTTCATCACTGCAATCAGGTAAGCCGCCGAGAAGTCTTCCGAAGAGATATACCTCTGACTAGAATCTACGTGTACTAGACCACTGCGACGATCAACGTGGACGGTCTGACACTACATCACATGAGCAACGTGCAGCCATGGAGCGCAGGTATCATCATAGTAGTCACAGTGAGCGTTCCCTGGCTCCTGGACATGCTGTGCATGAATCATATCCATCTGTCCA
>CCBP010000765.1:0-12019 GCA_000765035.1 Trametes cinnabarina
GGGCCGGAGACGGCGATGATGGTGCGACGTGACTGTGACGGGACTGTGTCGTGTGGCCGTGGTTCAACATTCTGCTTCGACTCGGACTCCGTCTGAGCTGAGGACCGGGTGTGTGTTGCGGCTTTGACCAGCGCAGACGACCTGGACCACGTATGTTCGAGGTTGGTGCTCGTTGCGGGGCGACGCGCAGTCAGGCGAGCATTCACGCTTGGCTGTGTGGAGGAGCTTCAATGGCCGATACTGTGATCGATATGCAGCGAGACGTCCTCCTGCAGCAGCGCAGCCGGGCCGGTGCGAGAAGCCTGGCCCATAGGGAGGAAGCTCGAGCCTGAGGGACAAATCGGAAGACAGTACAGCATACGTGAGTCGACACCGCTACCTGCCGCATTCAATCAATCTACCGTTGAGCTCTCGAGTCTCCGAGTCACCGGCGCCGGTCATCTTTGGGCCTTTGCCAGTGCCGGTACGGTACGTACTGCTGGTGGGTCCGGCAGACTCGCTGCTGCGCTTTCCGGACTGTTGCGTCCGCACAAATCTGGTCCATATCAAGAGTCGAACGGAGGGGTGATCTATCCCATGGCTATGCGCAGCTCATGCGGTGTATAGTTCGCCGGGGGTGCTGTATACTGTATACCACGACGACGCTGAAAGTCAACACTGGACTCCCATTCAAAGTCCCCATCGTACAGTCGTGCTGTGAAGATTCGGGCGGTTAAAGGGCGATGAACGAGCAGCAATGTCGGCCGCGGTTGGCTCGAGACAGAGAAAGAGTGCAAGCTAGGGGGGAAATGCCGGGACGTTCTCGTGCGTGCGCTCGGTGAAGAGCAACGCGAAGCGCGAGCGGCCGCTCGGTCTTCGGGAGTCCCTGGAGGGCGCGTGGAACGAAGATGGCGCTGCGTGGAGGGAGGTGGGGGCGTTCCTCGACCATGTGACGGCGTTGCCCGCGTCTACGCTGGTCCCGCCGCACAACGCTTGACTGGGTATACCTTGTATGCTGCATTCGATCGAATCGTCGTACCTTGAACGGACTTCAACGGGGACGTGCGTGTATCTCGAAACAACTCGGCTCGCGTCTCATCTCCGAGTCCTGCGGGCGAGCAGACGGCCGTGGAAGATAGTGGTGTAACGACCTGCGCACGGTGATATCCTCGGTGTCCTCCAACACTGCCGGCCGTCCCGTCGGCGATGTGTTGAACTCTAGGTGCGTGCTCGTGAGACACGCGATGCTGTGAAATCAATAACCTGGAAAAATTCCATTGCGCAATATAATGTAGAGGGATACATGGTGCATGAGGAGACTACAGGTCCAGGGAGAGGGATGAATGGTATGTGTCGTCGAGGCGGATATGCTATGAAGGAAAGCGGGCAATCGCTATGCAGATCGCAATCCATGGAACGAGGGCGAAGCAAAAATAACTGACAAGGACAGAGGTTGCAACAGCCTGGCGGAAAGCACAGAAAACCAACCTAGAAACATAGCGCTATGATACCGAACAAATCGAGCGGTCTCCGTGAACAGATAGCCGAACCAATCTTCGGAGAACGACCTGCACGGGACATTTGCGAGCGGATGACTGCACGCACCGCCAAACGGTCTACTCCTCGTTCACGTTCCGCATCTCCCAACCTAGCTCGAATCCGGCCTCACCGAACACCGCAGGATCTTCGTGGTGACTAGCAGAGGATCGTGTTAGACGTCTCACCATCTGAATCCCGTCCGTTGGGCCTCGCAAACGCTTTGAGCCCCGGGTACCCTGCTCCTGGAAGCTCGCCCCGTACGTCCTCTAAGCGAGAGGTCCGAGCCGACGACGGGAGAAGCTAGTACAAGCGGTGCTTCAGTGGGGGAAAGACTGTATTGCATACAGGCATATGTACCTAGTACAAGCTACATAGTAATTAGCACATGGACATAGAGGCATACAGGGTGGGGGATGCTCACCGGTGCTTCAGTGGGGGAAAGACTGAAGCACCGGAGTGTCGAATCTACAGTATATGTGAGCGGGCAAGGGGAAATGTGATGATGTAGATAATCAGTGTACTTCCTAATTAGGTCAAACGCACCAGTGTTGCGCTTTAGGCGCCCGCTGTGCTGCCTAATGCGGAAGGTGGGCATCAGAGCTTGCCCGCCAACACGTCCCTCGGTTGGTAACGGGATTTTCACCAAAGCTGACAGGCCTGAGTTTCCCCGGGACGAGCGGAATGGGATTGTCACGGTGTTTGATTAGATAGTCCAGGATCAGGCGCTGCATGGCCTCATGAAGGTGGTCGTCATATGGTGGCGGGGGCGTTAAGA
Source organism: Trametes cinnabarina (assembly GCA_000765035.1). Lineage (NCBI taxonomy): Eukaryota > Fungi > Basidiomycota > Agaricomycetes > Polyporales > Polyporaceae > Trametes > Trametes cinnabarina. The sequence continues at coordinate 2,294 of CCBP010000765.1, forward strand.
GAGCATACGACGGGTAGACTTGAAGAGCAAGGTCATTCAAAAGCTGCACGACTGGTTCCATAGCCGGAAGGAGGCTTGTGGCTATTTCTTGTGCGTCCTCTTCAAGCAAGGGGTTGCGGAAATCCTTGAATTGAGGCTCGTGGGGTATGGTATGGTTGTTGAGCATCTTCCAGCTCTCGTTCAGTCTTCGTTGCGACGTCTTGCTCTCCTTCGGGGAAGCTTGGGGTAATACTCGGAGCAAGGCAGCATACATAGTCCAGTACACGGATTCAGCATCGTACTCCCATCGATGATAGAAACGCATCGTCTTCGCATGGGATGTGGTTTCAAGCTGCGTCTCCTGCGGACGGACACCTCCATGGACACCCATGATGTAGCGCCACAATGTCCCTCCGTCTATGAGCTGCTTGGCTGCAGCCAGCGACCCCGGAGCACGCGATCACCTTAATGCTAGTGCACCCTCGGATGTAAGATTTTATAGCAAGCCCGCCGACCCTCATCCCAGCAAGTACGTCGAAACCACTCACCGCGCATATGAGGCGTTCCCGCAGCCTGCATCATACAGCGACATATCGGAATATGGGACCTCGTCATCCCTTGCTACCCCCGTACACGGCGGAGAGATTCTCCTCGAGGCAATATACCGGCCGAACACATCTGAATCGATATGCTTACAGGCCGAGTAACTGCGAATGCTCCCAGCATTCCCGAAACAGCACAGCCCTCCGCGCAAAGTCACTCGACACGCGACATGCCGCCGTCCTGCTTCGCATGGCTCGCGCGAGCCCTTCCCTTATCTTTGCACGCTCCCGAGACCCTGCGCTAGGACCCACCACCGCAGGCACGTCGCCCTTGTCCGGCGCGGCTTCGTCTCCCGCTAACGAGCCGAGTGCGACGTCAGGCTCAAGCTCGCACCGGCCGCTGTACTTTCGCGTACTCCACCGCTCGCGCGATGGAGGAGTGCGCCTGGCCGGCCGCGGGCCAGGCACATGAGGATCCCAGATGTACACTCCGGCGGAGTACGACGACATGTTGGAAAATCTGAGCGAAAGCTCGCCGATGCCACCCCCTTATGCGCAATACAGCCAGAGCGCTGTATCTGGGCCTTGAACGGGAAATGCCAGTGAGTGGCCTGCTTTGATGTACAGCGAGTGTTCGTGGTGCACCCTTGTTGCTGTTCAATCAACAGATCGAGTTCGTCGCCTTTCCGGCCTCGTGCTTGTATCATAGGTGAGTTGGCGCTTACCATGACATCGTGTTCTTGTCTTCGATCTGGGCTAACATTCGCCTTTCCACCAGTTGTACATGGAGGCTGCGTAACCTATCCCTGCATGGTGTGCCCTCGAACTTCGCGTCCCTGCCGGTGTTCTGTTCAAGATCATAACTTGAGCAACTTGGTGAATGCATTGTACAACACCCTTTGAGCGTTGTCACCCGTGTCGCCAACGGCATCTGTGATGTCGACGCGCGCGCAAAAGGTCTGCGATGTTTTGAGATCAATAAACTAGCGATATTCCATTGAGCGATATAATTACGAGAGATATATGGCACATGGTGAGAGAACAGGGAAGGAGGGGACTATGATTAGTATATTCAATCAAGTAACGTATAGTACTGGGCGCAGTGGGCAATTGGTATGTGGGAATCACAAGTCATGGAACGAAGAGGACAAAGTCCGTAATGACACAGCACCGTATCCATGTAGCAGATAGGCACCAATCAACATAAAAAACAATACGAGCAAACCAGACATAAAGAAGTGAGGGCAATGACGAGCGCACGTGACAACCAGTGTCGAGCAGTTCCCGCACGAGACGCACATTGGCATCCTAAGGCTCTTCCTCCTCATCAGAACTTTCCCAAAAGTCTGAGATGGTCTGGTGCAGACCTCTCAGACCACTCAGACTGGGATTCAGACATGTCAGACAGTCAGGGCTCAGAAGTGGTTGAATGGTGGTTCAGACATTATGTACTTTTGTGTTTTGCACTCAAAAATTCCTCATGTAGATTGCTAAACCAATCTATGCATCTGTACTATGTATTATACAGCTGCATTATATGTAACCCATCTGCTACTGCCTCATGTTGTCACTGGGATAATGCATTCTGGGTCAGCCATTTTATGCTATTGGTAACAAAATTTTCCTAGTGGATGTCTTGAATGTAATCTCATGGCTCTCTACACACCCATGTAAGGTACCCGAGGCTGCGAGACACGGTGAGAGGGTCCTGAGATGCCACAGAGTCTGATCAGGCAGATCTGAGGGGTCTGAGTGAGAAAAGCTCAGACATGTCAGATGCTCAGAGATTTGGAAAAGTTCTGATGCTCCACGATCTTGTAGGCGGAGCCACCACGGCTCGACGTGTCTCGTGTGATACGCCGCGTTGAGTGGGCCCCATCAGAGGCATCACGTCGACGTTTCGATCCCCGACTACCCTTCTCCAGGTGTTTGCTGTGACCATAAGAGCCTCGGTTGACGACGGGGTTGTCGCCGCTAGCAACTGGTCTGAGGCGACCAGGAATGAGTGGAATGGGCTTGTCGAGGTTGTCGACAAGGTACTGGAGAGTGACGCGTTGCATGGCCTCATGCAGATGGTCATCATTGGGTGGCGGGGGTGTCATAACGGCGTACGAAGGAAGAACATGCTTCGCCAAGTTGACGATGAGCAAGGCAACGCCCTCCATCGCTGGGAGAAATCTTTGTGCGACCTGCTTCGGAACCTCTGTTAGAATAGGGTCCCGCACATCCCTCTCTCCAGTTTCGTCGGGAATCGCATGCTCGTAGAGCACCTTCCACGTGTTGTTGAGATTCTTCTGCGAGCTGGCGGTCTCCGTCGGCGAAGCCGCCGGAACAACGCGGAGCAATGCGGAGTACAACGTCCAAAACACAGATTCAGCGTCGTATTCCCACCGGTGATAAAAGGGGAGAGCTCCTGCCCGAGCCATGATTTCTTCGTCCAATTCCAGCGGAGGGACACCACCATGAATGGTCCCGGTCCCAAGATGATCTCTGTACTTCTCGTATCTGCTCTCCCCATGCAATTTGAGGTAGAGATCTTTCACTTTACCGGTCAGCTTGGGCATTCTGTTCTGCCAGCTGAAGTTGATCGAAGTGGAGTACAGAGTGCCGTTCGCAACGCAACGGGCAATATATGCCGGGGTTCCCTGAAAGACCGTGAATGATGTGTCGTGACACGGGAGGTGATGAACGTACAGTGCGACACTGCAACTCCTTAGGGACCTTCCCTGCCTTTGATCCTTCAAGCCGCGCGGCATTGTCCAGATCAATGAGAAGGCAGCGAGCATCACGTTTCTCTATGGATCTGAAGGATAACCGTTGAGCGATGAGATGAGCTGGGATTCCAAAGTACTCACCGAAGCTCGCCCTGAAGGATGTCATCGATCAGCGGGGGAGAGTTCTCGAAGTACCGTCCTCCAGGATGGGGTGCCCAGTCAGGATACATGAGAACGTTGAACAGGCTCATATCGCGATGGAGAATCTGACGATCGCGCGCAAGCGTCCGATGAACTGAGTATTTGGTCAGAAAATGCGGCTGCTACTATGTGAATGCATTCGCATACCTTCGAGCGCATCGTAGACAGCCATCAGGAGGTCATTTACCGACTTCGCGAAGGTCAATTCCTCCCCAGAATCAGCGAGGACTATCCTGCGCTTCTTCCTCGTCAACTCTCCGTCCTTTCTCTTCAACATGATCGGCTCAGCACTGTTCTTGACATCCTCGAAGACAATGTAACGAATGACACCAGGAAGGAAGCCATCAGCGTGAGCCAGGGTCAGAAGCTCTCCTTCTTCATAGCGGTGGTTGCAATCAAAGTAGGACTCTTTGACGATGACATAACGTCCCTTGAGGATGGCACGAAACACTGTGGTGCGCCTGCTCCAAGGGTCGCCCAAGAAAATGATTGAGGCATCGGTACATGTACCGTCAGCGGTCTGAATGGTCCACGTGGGTTTACCGAACGGGACTCCAGCTGGCTCCTTGGGTACGATGGTGCGATCATAGAGGATGTGATCAGTGGGGGGATCGTACAGGGAGTAGATGTAGGCACATAAGGAGGTGCAGTCGCTCCAGGGTTTGAGCTCAGAAGCCTCGATGCCGACAGGAGACAAGTAGACTACCTGAAATTTCCCCGGCTTGACGCTGAGGCAGTAGAACCCGGGACGGTTGGGGCGCGCCTGCTGGATGTTGAACGCGTAGCGTGTAGCCTGAGCCTGTCCATCGCCGTAGATGGCCTTTGCCTCGACGATGGTCTCGATACAGTGGTACGGCACGCCTTTGTACGACCTGTCTTGAGTGACCATGTACCCACTATCACGGCCTATGGCGCCGATGATATCTGGCTTGTCCTCCACCTTGCCTACTGGAAAGTGCGTCGGGGCGTGTCTGTGATGGTCGAGGAACACGATGGCTTTTGCAGGCAGATGGAGCCGTTCCTTAGCATCCGTATCCTGAAGATAATCTATATAGGGTGTCAGTCAAACGTCACTTTGCTCGGGCTGAGCACCCACCGAAGACCTTCTCGCTGATCATACTGAGAAGACTTGCGACTGGTTGGTAGAGACTGGCCTCCTTCGTCTTGACCTCAATAATGTCCGCAATCCATTTTTGAACATCGCCATGATTATCAATCGTCTCGACCAGAGACACCGGGCAGGCCTTGAGGTGGTCGTGGAAGAACGCGGGATTCGGGTCGACGTGGGCCAGCTCCTCTACAGCTTTGCGATTATGAGCAGTGAATCCAGGGCGACGAATGGGAGAAGAGACATGGCCAGATAGCGTACCAGAGCTCACTTGTGTCGCAGAGGTTTCGTTGGCATTCACGCCCACCATCTCCGGCGGAGGGGCGGGAGACGGGGTACGCGGCAGCTTGTCAGAAGACATCTCTGGACTGGTGCAGTGTGAGCTTGCGATCACGACTGCCATTTTGTCACGGCTTTTATATGTTCTCAAGCAGCGTATGTGGCTAGATGAGGGGGGTTTCGGAGGTAAGCCAGGCAAAGCGGCGAGCATGGCTGAGGGCAGGATGGGCGCGGCCACCATTGTTCGTCCAACCATAACAGACGCCCGATGTTCTTTGTGTGACAGTCTGTCACGCACCGCATCGGCCGCCCGCCTATTTCGCTCAATTCAGCACCATCAATTTTAGTGCTGATTGTCCCTTTGGACGGCAAGGAGCATTGCTCATTGATACCTGTACAGGGTTTGCATTTGGTTTGGGCTTTAGGGTCGATGAAGGGGAACTAGTAATGCTAGTGCCACATTGACGACCATCGCATGTGACTGACTCTGACGGAATCGGCGGGTGAACTCGAACCGTGGCCAGCCGCCAGTGCCTGAGCCCATTTGCATTGTCAATGGCCACTCAGCCATGCGCGGCCATAAGCCATGCAGTTATGCGGCCCTGTCTACGCCATTGCATTGTCACTCAGCCATCATGCGGCGTCTACGACATGGCTGTCACTCAGGTATTGCGTCACGGTAACTACATCGACCTTTGCCCTTTGTCTACCCAAAAGCACCTGGTGACCGGCGACAGCGCGTCGCATTTGGCCATGGGGCTTGAACTTGAAACTGACCAATCCGAACTTGGACTAAGTCTTGCCGGATGTGCATTCCGGCGGAGCACGACAACGTACTGGCTGTACATACTACGCGGAAGCTCAATGATGCCGCCCTCTCATGGCCCGAAGATCGTTGTATTGGAGCCTTTACTGGGCAATGCCGATGGTCCGCTTCTGAATATGCAGACTTCGTGACTGTACCCCTGGCAGACGTACCGAAGGTGGGGTGGACGAGCGCTACAGATCGCTCACAGATCGAGTACAAGACTGCCTCGTGTAAGTCCATACCATAAAATAGGTGATTTGGCGCTTACCGTGACAAGGTGCCCTTGTCCTAGATGTGGACTGACCTTCGCTTTCGTTGTACAGGGATCGTGCATAGATATGTGACCTGTCATTATGGACATCGACACAATCGTTACTATGACTTCCTCCCTTGTTGTAAGTGTACGTCCTCCATCGATCACCGTCCCCTTTGCAACTTGAGATATGATGAACTCTGAACCTAGAAGGCTGGGAGCACGACTGTAAGCCACACAAACAGAGTCTTCAGTCAGTGAGCGAACGACTGTATTGCATAGACAAGTACCTGTAAGCCACACAAACAGAGCTACAAGTACTTGGTAAGTAAACCATAGTAAGTAAGCATAGGTAGAGAGGAACTTACTCTTCAGTCAGTGAGCGAACGACTGAAGAGCAGGGGCAGAGAATGTCCTCCTTATATACAAGTCCAGAGGACGCATGAGTAAGCGAAGAAAGGAGGACATGTGATCTACAGTACAATGAGTAATACGATGGTGCGAGTATGAGCAAAGGATTGTGCGAGTATCGCGCCATCGTAGAGAACTATCTAGAGAGATCCGGAACAGCGAAGAACGCACTGGAGGGATCCAGAGATGTCCAGATGCTATAGTACAAGGTGTATCGTAGAAAAGTCCGTAGAACTACCATATGGGGAATGAAGAAAGAAAGTCCATGCTGTGTAACACAGCCATCGTGCACATCCGGATCTGGTATGGCCAGTACACAAACCCGGAAGTTCAACACTCCCACTCGTTCAAGCTGTCGGATCGACCAAACCAATCCCATCCCTGAAACGTTCAACAATAGAGAACGGGACATTCTTGGTCAGAGGGTCGGCAAGTTGATCCTCAGTAGCAACAAAGAAGATCTCAACCTTCCCGAGCTCAATCTGCTCGCGGATGTAATGGTGTCGGACATCTATGTGCTTTGTACGACGGTCGACCACGGGGTTGACTCCAAGGAAGATAGATCCCTGGTTGTCCAAACACATTGGTGTAGGACGAGACATGTCGTCCCCGAGTTCATCACCGAATGTTCTGAGCCACGAGATCTGACGACAAGTGTCTGAGGCAGCTTTATACTCCGCTTCAGTCGAGGAAAGGGAGATAGTATGCTGACGCCTCGATGCCCATGAAATAGCACCACCTGCCATCAAGAAAACGAAACCAGTGATTGACTTGCGGTCGTCACGGTCCTCTGCCCAGTCAGAGTCAGAGTAAGACAGCAGACCATCATTGGATGCTCCATCATAGCGCAAGCGAAGCTGCTTAGTCCCTTGAAGGTAGCGTAGGACATACTTGGCATAATGCCAATGCGCTTCAGATGGGTTAGAGTTGTACTTAGACAACTTGTTGACCGCGAAGTCGATGTCAGGACGCGTACCGAGAGCTGCGTAGAGAAGACTGCCGATCAGACTCTGGTAGCATTGACGAAATGAATCGGAAGCCGGTTCAGGCTGCTTAGACGATTCCAAGACAGCACCGGCAGGGAGAGGAGTGCGAGCCGGTTTGCAGTCAGCCATGTCGAAGCGTTCGATAACGGACTGGATGTACTCTTCCTGGTCTATCTCTATGCGACGTATGGTGCGGTCGCGAGATATTCGAAGACCAAGAAAACGCTTGACAGCGCCTAAGTCCGTCATCTTGTACTGCTTCTTCAAGGCATCCTTGATCTGCTTGATATGTTTCCGGTCATCGCCGAGGAGAAGTAGATCGTCGACATAGAGTACAACAATCGTAACTTTATCCCCCCCTTGTCGCTGATATACGTATACTCCGGCATCAGAGTAAGTCCGTGTGAAGCCCAGGTCAAGGAGAGACTTGTGGATTTTAAGATTCCACTGACGCGAAGCCTGCTTCAGACCGTAGATGGCCTTCTTAAGAAGACAGACATAGTCTTCCTTGCCACGCACGACCCATCCCTCGGGTTGCTCCATGTAGATTTCCTCCTCTAAGTCGCCATTGAGAAATGCGGTCTTAACATCCATGGACTCGATGTCCCAATCCTCAAGCGCAGCATGCGCAAGGAGGTAACGAATAGACTCGAACCGCGCGACAGGCGAGAAGGTTCATGGTAGTCTTCTCCCCAGACCTGAGTGAATCCCTTAGCCACAAGCCTAGCTTTGTAACAACCATCGTGTTTGATGTCGTACACCCAGCGATTGGCTACGACCTGACGATCTTTAGGACATGGCACCAGGACCCAAGTCTTGTTCTCCATAAGCGAGTCATACTCCGCTTTCTCAGCTGCACGCCACTTGTCCGCGTCTGGAGACTTCATGGCATCCTGATGAGAGTTGGGAAGGCCAGTCTTATACTGCGAGGCAAGCACAAAGCGTATAGCCTGAGCTTCCAGTTCATCACCATCCTCAATGGATTGACGTTCCACATCCACTGGATCCCGATCACCGTAGACATTGTCTTCCCCATAGCGGGCTGGACGCTGTCTATTCTCACAACGTGGACGATCGCGAGCGATGCTAGGACCATCAGAACCTCCCACTGGCTGGTGACGGTTACGCCTGTGAGCAGGTCGAGGTGGAGGGACAGCTGGATGATTTGGTTCAGGAGGTGGTTGAGGAGGCTGAAGCGGCGGTTGAGGCGGTTCATCCTCTACTGGAGCTGGCGGAGCAGGAGGTGGAGAGGGAGGACGATCCTCAGAAGGATCAGGAGGAAGAGGGATTGGAATACTGGGTAGATCGCCCGAATCCAAATTGGAGACGTCATCGGAACGACCCTCGTGCTCTGGGAACGGATTGTCGCTAGGGGTAACACAACGATAGCCGGGTATAGAGTGTGCAGGGAAAGCCTCTTCGTCAAATATCACATCACGAGATACGACGATAGAGCGGGTGGCCGGGTTCCAAAACTTATACCCCTTAGTACCTGGCTCATACCCCACGAAGATCATCTCGACTGCCTTCTTGTCGAGTTTCCCTTCGCGCTTTGCCTTTTGCACATGAACAAAGGCTTTGCAGCCAAAGACACGGAAGTAGGACACGTCCGGTACGGTCCCATCCCATGCTGTAATGGGGCAACACCATTTCAGACGTTGCATAGGCTGATGATTGTAGATATGAACGGCAGCTTCAACAGCAAGTTGCCAGAAACCATGGCTTAGTCCAGCGTGATGAAGCATAGACATGGCCTTCTCGACGATAGTACGGTTCCAGCGTTCTGCACGTCCATTCTGCTGGGGTGAGTCTGGCGTAGACTTCTGATGCTCGATCCCAAGATCCAAGAGATGCTGAGTGAACTCATTGGAGAGGTACTCCCCCCCTCGATCGGAGCGTACTCGCTTGATTTTCTTCCCAGTCTGAGTCTCAGCCCAAGCCTTGAAATTATCAAAAGCTTTCATGGCATCAGACTTGCGTTTGAGGAAATACGCAATGCCAAGACCAGAAAAGTCGTTGATGAAGCTAGCGAAGTACAAGAAACCACTCCCAACTGACGCAGTACGCATCGGTCCATCTAGATCAGTGTGGACGAGCTCAAGAGGCTCAGTTGCACGCTTCTCTGAGGGAGGAAAGGGGAGACGATGGGACTTGCCAAAGGCACATCCCTCGCATGGTTCATCATCAGCGGGATCGACATGATCAACTCCCTTGACGTTCTTTGGAAGGTGGCGAAGTGCCTCCTTACCAGCATGACCAAAGCGACGATGCCAGGTCTTATAGTCCGTCTTGGAGAGATGAACATGAGGGCCAGACTCAATCTCTAGAACGAAGTCATAGAGATTGTTGATAGGATTGAACACCCCTTCGAGAATCTTTCGACCCTCGATTTTAATCGTCGAGCCATGGGTGACAGCGCCAGATGGCAGCTTGTCGAAGATGCGG
>CCBP010000769.1:0-19749 GCA_000765035.1 Trametes cinnabarina
CGATCCGCCTGATGTCGGAGTCGTACCCCAGATCCTCAACAGTGGAGAAGATCAGAGCAGAAAGCGCCCACACAACAGTACGAACATCCTGGAGTACATGGTCAGCAACACAACTCTTGACACCACTGAGGACCGTGAACTTGCCAGCAGGCTGAAATCCTTTGTCTTGGCCGAGTGGGAACGAGAAAAGTACCACAAAGAAACACGGTCGTCATCAATAGTGATCTACGCCGCCGTTGCATTAGCACATTGCAAAATACACAAGCTGATGACACGCACACTGTAAGTGTGTTTACGCTGACAATCAGAATGCAGAACGTGGAAAGCAGAGTAAAGCGCCTTCCAACGATTCTATACGTGGTATGGTCAGAAGCCCCGACAAGACCTGGCTAAAAAGAACTCACATCAGCAAGGTTTGTGAGGTTGTACTCGCGCTTGTACTCGAAAGCGACAGCGACGTCCGAGGTCGGCAGCCTCGAGCCCTTCGGAGCAGGAGGCGATCTGGATTCGAGGAGATACAGGTAACCGTCAACGCGGTGCTGAGCCCCGGACACCTCCGATTCCGTGGTATTCGGTTCATGTTTGTACTTGCAAGAGGGAGAAAGGTTGGCAGGATCAACTTCAGCGATGGCGTCGATGATAGGACCTAGAGGTTTGAAGACCTCATGCTCGTTCGTGCCGGTCGCAGTGGACTCCTGCGCATGCACTGCGCCGGCCGTAGCGTCAATAGTCGCTGGTGACGAATCTTTCGTCGCCGACTTCTTCTTCTGCTTGTTTCTCTTGCTCAAAACAGAAGGCTTGTCCGGAAAATCTTTCCAGGAAAGAGTGCCTGCGACATCACGCACAAGGCCCTTGGACTTGAGGGATGAGATGATCTTCTCCACCTGTTCTGAGCCGACATTGTCCGAGGTGTAGGTTCTCAACCAATTGTCCAATGGACCCTCCAGTATGTCGGGCACCATGGTATCCGCTAGTTTTTTGCGAATGGCCTCGATCGAGGCGACGTCGTGTCGAGATGCGACGCGAGTCGTCCGAGGAGTTGAGCGATGCGCTGATTGTCGGATGAGACCATTTGTGCCTCCCAGAGCTCACACGACGCACTGGAAGCCGCTTGTCCTTCCTGCCAATGACCTGAGAGGGTGGTCGGCCTGATGTCGGCTGTGTGGGGGCTATACTTGTACAAAGTAGTCCTCAGCGGACGCCTATCGGAGCAACAGGTAGCGGCGTACGCAACAGTGGTTGTCGACGGAGGATGTGACGGATTTCCTGCCCGCGGGTGCAGCCCAACGATCGCAAATCCTCTGCTCAGACATGATGGTTGAGGATTATAGAGACCCGATCGATGAGGAGAATGCGGTAACAGGTAACTCACCCTCGTGACCTACGCGTGCACTTGCACAAGCTCACCTATGTGGGTGACTAATAGTACTGGCAATGCCTCCAAAGCCAACTTTGTTTGACCGCGACAAGACGGCGAGACAAAAGACAAAATACCAACGCTAGCAATCGGACACGCGCCAACGATGCGAAAAGTTTGAAGTACTCACGGAGGACGTGGCGGGAGGGACGTTGCAACATACGGAGGACGTTGAGCGCGCGGGCGGGCGGCAGTCACGGGACATATAGTACACTACTTAAGTACTGACCTGCGCCGCTCATTGGCGGGTCTCAGGCGCGAGAAACCGAGAACAATGCCGATCCCGGGCAGTACATGACTTACAACCATCATATGTAGCTCGTCTCAACGGCGCGAGCTCGAGCGAGCAAAGGATTCCGGTGATGAGCGTCCCTACAAGCAGCGGTCAAGTCACCCACAACGCGACTATTACATTGGGCGGTTCGTCCTCGGACGCGGAATTCATCCCCCCAAAGCTCTACCATCCCGCCGCGCCTCAACCGCGCCTATTCCTCAACCAAGCTATACTCACCAAGACCCGCAGTCGCACCGACGGCCCCAAGTACCGCATCCCGCTAGGGTGCGTGCGGACGAAGCAAGTGCACGACAGATTCCCTGTGCGTCTCTCCGACGGCCACGAGGGCATCAGCGTCACCGCGTTCACGAGCGTGACCAAGTACACCAAGGTCGTGCCACCCCGCCGCACGGGAAGTGGTTGGCGCGGACATGAACATGGACGACAGGTTCCAGGCAGGAACATCGATCTTGTACGCGAGCTCCGCGGTGAGTAGTTGGCTCACGATCCCCGCCCGACGTCCGTAGGGAAATCCGCGCTCATCTCCGCGACATATCCCGTATCACCCACGCAGGTTCCGGAGGGGGTCTACGCAACGATTCCGGCGGTGAGGACGTGCTTCCCGAAGACCATAATCAAACTTGCGGAGGTGCGGCCGGCGCGAAAGTCCCCTGAGACGAGCTACACCTTCGCCCATCTCCTCACGAACGTCGCCAACCGTCAGTGGACGTGGTGCTACAACATGGTGAGTGATACCGAGTCGCACTAAGCACACCTTATGTCATGCGTCAGACGGCGGCCCAAGCTGATTGGCATCGACGCTGGCCGTATGTTCGTCAGGTCACGATGGTTGAGCGCACAAATAGGGATTTTGACATAGCCGGGCTGCTGCGCGATGCGCTCTTCATCGTGGCCATCTGCAGCGGATGGGACGAGCAGCGAAAGATGACGGTTTGGTATCCCGAGTTGGAGTTTAGAATCCCAACGGCATGGGTGGAGGAGTGAATGTTGATCCAGACTCCGAATATTTCGACGGTGTATCACCCATACGGCTCGGAGCCGTCTGTAGGTCAGATGTGGTCTGACGGGCACTCTCTATGTATACTATGATTAGAAGCACAACGGCCAATTACTCTACGTATCTTGCCCCCGCCAGCGTTCGAGCAGATCAGTCAACCCTGGGATCTACTCAGTCGCGCACATCTCGCGTCGACTGTGAGTGGCGGTGCGAAGCGTAGCCATTCTCGCCCACGCTACCCTTGCCCTCCTCGAGCTCGTCGAGGGGCACAGGCTGGTACTGGGCCTTGCTCGCCGCCGCAGGTCGCGACTCGACATGCTTGATCCAAGTGTACCAGATAGAGCCAAGTAGAATGATAGCGATGGAAGAGACGCGGCCGCTACAGAAATTAGAGATATTTCGTAAGTCTATCATGGTGCAGAGAAGATGGCATCGCTCACGTTGTGACAGCGTCGTGGAACAGCCACACGCCTAGGAGGTACGCAGCGACACCGCGAACGGCGGACGATACCATATGTGTGATCGGCGAAGTAACCTTGATTGACATCAAGCTCGCCAGGCTCATGAGGAAGCCAAAAGTGCCCTAGAAGACGTTATCAACGGCCACTTGTAGGAAATAGCGCTAAATGCCGCACCGTGATGAGGGAGCCCATAACGAATGTAGCCAGAGTGCTCATCTGGCCAGCTTACGTAGTCAAGAATCTCCCTGAATGGTTCCCCGGAGCGTCCTTCCAACGCGCAGCCGCCTTGGCCCGGGATCTCTCTTTCAGGATGCGGACGGAACCATACAAGATGGTCAAAGAGCGTGCGGTACGAGTAATGCATCTTCTAACCTACCACATCTCACACTGCGCCAGGCGGCAGGCAAAGACGTTCCTTGCATGTCAACGCGCCTTCTCGGTCAGGATTTGCAGATCCCAGAAGGCCTTGATCTGGACGAGTTCGTCAAGAACTGCTGTGGCGTGGTGTACAGCGGTATGATGGCATGCCTCACTCTCACACGAACCTGCCTGACCGATAGCTCTGTTTCAGCTGGGGCAGACACTGTACGAGCTATCATTCTAAGTACATGGTGTGCTAACGAACAGACCCCTACACAGACTGCGGCAGCATTGAGGAACTTTACCCTGGCCATGATGGTGTATCCAGACGTGCAGAGGAAGGCGCAGGAAGAGCTAGACCACGTTGTGGGTCGGGACCGCCTCCCAACCTTTGATGACCGCGCTCGACTGTCGTATACCTCGAAGATCATGAAGGAGAGCTTGAGGTGGAAAGCGGTCTCTCCTCTCGGTAAGACAGCTCAGCTTTGTGCAGGGATGTGAAGAGTATTGATGCTCTTCTCAGGTGTCCCACACGCAACCCTTGATGAGGACGAGTACCACGGCGCGTCTATACCGAGTGGGACAACCGTCCTCGCGAATATATAGTACGTCATCTACCAGTGAATCGGTTGCTACCTGCTCATATCCATTGAGTGCCATCCTCCACGACCAGTCCGTCTACTCGGACCCTGAGACATTCAACCCGGATCGGTTCTCGCCTTCCCCTGGGAAGCCCGACGGAGAGCCTGACCCAACGCGGGCGGCGTTTGGCTTCGGACGAAGGCACGTACTGCTGATGACGCTATCTTTCGACCGAACGCGTGTATTGAAAGGGTGCGCAGGATCTGTCCGGGAAGGTTCTTCGCCGAGGACTCGCTCTTCCTCACTATTGCGTCGATGTTGCACATATTCTCGATCGCACCCCCGGAGGGCGCCAGCGCAGAGGACATTCTCCGAGGCGTGAAGTGGAGTTCTGGGCTTGTCAGGTCAGCTTGTTCTCCCTGGTCATGTGTAGTGCGGGTCGCTCACACGATGTACTCCTTCGCAGCCATCCTACCACGTTCCCGTTAAAACTCACCCCACGGTTTGAGGGAGCTCCGAGTATTGTGCATGCCGCGCAGTCAACGATCTAGTGGATGTCATTACATTGAGACCCTTCGCAACCAGAAGGAGCTGACGGCTACTGTCGAAATCCCAAAGATGCAGAATGATACGTCTGTAACCAGCCGTGCCTTATTACCAAAGACGGTTGTATTGCAGCAATAAGAGGGAGAGCGGTACGAAGATCGACAACAACGAACAAGCTATCCACTAGTAGATAGAACGGACGTGGTTTATTGCGATGATTACGCACGGCCTACAAACGTTCAATAGCCGAGGGGTGTTCACGCGCTCTCCTTGAGGCCTTGGACAATCAAGGAAGCTGCAGTAGGAGACCGCGGTTTGATGGTGCAGGGGAACGGGACAGGATACCTGGCGCATATATTTGAGCACTTGGACACGCACGCTCGACGACCAAAGGACTTACGAGATCACACCGTAGGTCATCTTGGCCTCTGGCTGAACGGGATTACCGTGCTCGTCAAGGGCCGGCTCGATGGTCAGGGTGTGCAGGATAGACGCGACCATGAGGAAAAGCGACGCTTCGGCGAAGTGGCGCCCGGGGCAAATCCTGTCATAAGAACAGAGTTCTCGTGATGAATCATCGCCGCCAAAAGAAGGGTGAACGGTGAGAGTCCGGGACCTACCTGCGCCCATAACCGAAGACGAACGTATTGGGGTCCTGCACGTCGGGGTTTAGTTTGCCATCCTTCATGAAGCGGTCGGGGTTGAATGTCTCGGGATCGGGGTATACTTTCGGGTCGCGAGAGAGTGACCTATAAACTACGTCAGCAGCGTTTTCGGATACGGCGTGCATCGGCGGACTGACCAGAGGTTCGCGATCACTGCTGAGCCGGCGGGGATGAAGTATCCCTTGTACTCATCGTCGGCCAGCGAGCGGTGCGGGATGCCCAGAGGGACAACGGACTGCCACCTCATGGCCTCCTTGGCGATCGCAGTGATGTACGGCAACGAGTCACGATCCTCGAATGTAGGCAGGCGGTTGGGGCCGACGACAGCGTCCAGCTCTTCCCGCGCCTTCTTCTGGACCTCGGGGTAGCATGCCATGGCCATGAAGAACGTCTGGACCGTGGAGATAGTCTAGAAAGCGCGGTCAAATCCTACGGCCACCTAGGTGCGAAAGTGTATGGAAGTACACATACCGTATCGGCACCAGCTAATGCGATGATACATGAGCACGATGCCCGGTCAATCGGAGCAGTGACCATAGTTGGGGGATGCGACTTACCAGCATAGGCGAGCGCGGAGACGTCGCGAGCGATGATTTTCTCCTCCTCGTACTCCGCGCCCTCCTTGCCCTGCGCGTTCTCCAAGATCGTCATGGCGATAGAGGGCTCTGCGGTGCCCTTCCTCTGAACGTGCCATCAGCACACAAGCCAAAGCCGAGGGGAGCCGTGCTCGGACGTACGATAGCTTCAACCGTCTTCTCGAACGGCGCGTCGCGCATGTTGTGCGCGATCTTCTGCCATTTGGCGGCGATGCGCTTGAAACCGCCTCCCGGGAACCAGCTGGGAATGTGGCGAAGGATAGGGAAGGTCTCGACGAGGAAGGCGCCGGGGACGAAGGCCTCGTTGAAGGTAGCGACACCCTCTTCGACCGCGGTAACGTACGGATCGTTCTCCTCGGCGACGTCGATGCCGTAAGAAACGCGCATGATCGTGGAAGCGAAAGAGCTAGTTCAGGCGAAGCTGGTGAGCAGCCACACTGAACAAAAGTAGCGAAGAAAACGCACTGCCGGACATGGTGCAAGAACGCTTCAGGCTTGGTTATCAGCTTGTGAAGGAACTTGATTGTCTCACGTTGCTGGAGAGGCTGGTATTGGGCGACCGCATTGGGATGCATGAACTGATGCATCTCCTTGCGGCGTCGACGCCACTCAGGGCCGTAAGGCATGAGCACGAACGTCCATTCCCACCCAGAGCTGCATAGTCCCGGATCAGCAAAGATCGCCCCAGAACGAATCAAGGGCGACTCACATGAGCCGCATGACGGACGGCATCCGGTCGGAGTAGTTAGCTGAGCGCTTCTCGAGCAGCTCCATGGCCGCCTCATGGGAATTGAGGATGATCATGGGCTGACCAAACGCGTTCAAGTACATCACGTCCCCTGTAGCAGAAGCGGCTGTTGAGTACGACGAATGGCGGATTAGCTAGAGGATCGGGTGGTACGAACCGTATTTCTCGGAGAGCTCTCTGAACTTCTGGCCCATCAACGTCGTCGGGACGTCGAGTGCATTTCCAATGATGGGAAGGGGCTTGGGGCCAGGTGGTAGAGGCAGACCTTTTGTTGAGCGGCGGCGCTGGGTGTACGTCACGAGTGCAAGAATTAGAAAGGAGAGTAGAGGCAGCAACCAGACCGGCTGGTTTGAGATCGCTCCCGCGAATGACTGGGAGATGCTGTTGACCATGCCGTGTTGACTGCAGTTGGGTAGAGTGGATCGACACACAGGATATATGGGTAGGTCAAGGGAGGAACAGAAGCCCTGCCTGTGGCGAGGGAAAGCTGGCGGACGGTGTACTTATACCTTTGGATCAAACTAGCGAGACTAGCCCCACATCCGAGATAAACGCGTCTAGAAGTCGCGGAGTCCGCTTACTCCTGCGGGACTAGGCAGCCGATGTAGAAAATCTGTTGGCTTACCGCCCGTGCTCATGAGGGGTCCTCCGCACTGATACGCCCTGGATTCGGCGTTGACGCCTCAGGGACGATTCCACTCGCTGGCAATGGTCGCCCGATCGCAATCTTGTTAGCCTTCGGACTCGTCGATGCTGTGATCCCGTCCGAGCATCGTACTCGTAGAGTAACCGGCGCACATAAGAGACCTTCAGCATAGGTGCAACCGTGCTGATGCTTGCCTCTCACAAAGCCTTGACGGTTGCCGAGGATGAGTAATGGAGCGTCAAGGACTGGTCCGATTATTCTTCCTCTTGAACCATATTTCCTTGTTCGCGCTTCCCACGTTTGAACGAGGGCGGAAAGATTGCTTCGTTTGTGGGCGCGTTTGCATGCGACGGGAAGGAGCCAGCATGTAGCCGAGCAGCCCGCGGCATCCGCGGAACGTGACAAAGCGCAGGCTCTGTGGTCATTAATGTACGACGAGATTGATGTAGCACCATGGCCATCATCTGGATGTTCGCCAACGGGGCAAGAAGACTGAGTCTAGGATGCTTGTGAAGGATATTAGGAATTAGAAGGAACGGTGACCAACAAAACAGCCTCCATCTATGGGCGCCTCAGCAGCGGCATTCCTCAACAGAGGATGGAACACGATGTTCGGATGGCCGTCAGCGTACAAACGGCGATCCCGGCGAAAGGAACGTCTGCTATGAGTCCTGCACATCGGGGACCTCTCGCCTCTACTTCCACAAGTGAAGGTCAAACAGCGCGAAATGACAGGCCAAAAGATACCAAGCGTCGGAGAACGGCCTCTTTGGCGCCCTTGTCCACATTGGGCGCTTGCGCACCCGTCCTGCTTTCCCCCGCTCACTCATCACGGCTCTGCTGTTACAGGACTTTCATCATCTGGACGCTCTGAATTGGCCCCCACGAGGTCGCTTCTTGCTCTTTGATTACCGTAATTTTGCCTCTAGTACACGAGATCGTCCAAAATGTCGGTTAACAAGATCACCGCCGAACGTAACCATCGTGCTCTCATGGAGCTCGTCAGCCAACCGGGAAATGGCAAGCAATGCTCGCTATACCCGGAAACATACTATATGTGCTCATGAGGCATGGCTATCAGATGTCTGCGCAGATTGCAAGACCCGGAATCCACGATGGGCCTCCTACAGCTTGGGCATCTTCATCTGGTGAGTCGATTTCCTGTCGAATTTGTGATGCCGCCTGACTATGCCGCGGGCACGAAGCGTGAGCTGCGCCAGTATACATCGCAAGATGGGAACCCACATATCGAAGGTGTAGGTGCGGTCAGGCTCTCGGCGGGTCTCAGCTGGGTGACCTCTGTTCCCCCTCAGGAAGAGCCTGACCCTCGATTCCTGGACGAAGGAGCAGGTCGAGGTGCGTACCATTATCCTCGCATGATACTCTAATCTCAGTTCTACCTGTAACTTGCGCCAGTTTATGAGGTCCATGGGAAACTTGAAGTCCAATGCCCATTACAACCCCGACGAGACAAAGAACCCACCGCCTACGAACATGATTGACTCAGAGAGGGACAGCGAACTGGAGAAATACATAAGAGGTCGGTCACACATTCACCAGGTCTTTCTTCGGTCAATTCACCTCTCCTCAGCGAAATACGAGTACAAGTCTTTCGTCCCTAAAGCAGCCAAAGTCACCTCCCTCCTCGGCCCCTCGAGAACAGCTTCAGCTGCAGAGCCCCCACGTCCTAGGACTGTTCCTGTCGCAGCTCCATCGACGGCTTCAACAATTGCATCCTTGGGAGATGCACCTACCACCCAACCTTCCGCGAGCGTAGCAAATAGTATCGCCAGCAGCAGCGTCGGTCGAACGCAATCGCAGATACGCTCTGTGTCCCAGCCTGTTATCGCTCTCTCTTCCTCTTCCCAGCAATATTCCGCCCAGCAGACGCCGAGTGCGATTCCACAACAGCAGCAGCAGACATCACCTCAGTCATCCAGTCCCGTGTGGAACGATCTCGCTCAGCTACAAGCCCCCGCAATGAACTCCTCTCTTCCGCTCCAATATGCCTCTTCCATCACCACCCAGCCCATCTCCATACCCACCTCATCAACCGGCCTCTCCGTGCCCAACCCGTACACAGGGCTGTCCGTCAGTCCCAACTCGCCCTTCCCATCCTCGTTCTCCCAACAACCGGGCGGCGCATTCGCAGGCGGCCAGCCACGCAGCCTCAGTTTGAACACGGGTTTGAGCATGGGCATGGGCATGAACGGTATGGGCTACAACCCGGGATCGAGCCCAGGCATGCTCGGCTCGTCGCCGTCGATGCTGCACCCACAGCCGACATTGGGCGGGCTCTCCACGCCCGTCTCGACGTTCCCGCAGAACTCCACGCCCAGCCCGAACCCGTACGCACCCCAGGATCTTATTCCCTCCGGCTTCGGAATGACACAGCAGCAGCAGTACCAGCAGCAGCAGCAGACGTTCTTGCAGCCGCAGGGTTCGCCGATGTTCCAGCCACAGCCACTCCAGCAGTACAGGCAAGGCTCGCCCATGTTTCAGCCGCAGCCACTCGGACAGGGGTCCATGTCGACGCAGATGCACGGGTTCATGCCTACCGGGAATCATTTCCTTCAGTCTCAGCCGCAACAACAGCAGCAGCCGTACGGATCTCCTCAACCGCCGTTCATGCCCATGGGCACCTCGTCGCCGTCACCGTATGGGCAGCAACAACAGGCGCAGCCGCAGGGCATGTACGGGCAGGGGCCTGGAAGCACGTTTGGCGGGTCTGGATGGGGGCAGCAGCCGCAGCCGCAGCAGCAATGGGGAGGTATGTAATTGGACTTGAATCGAAGACCGGAAGTATTGTTGGCTACAGGTGTATAGGACATCAGTATCTGAGCGTTGTCAGATTGCTGTTTGTGTGCTATTGTTCTTCCGTCGATTGCGCCGTGCGGGGCGAGGAGCCGCGGCGCCTGGTCGCAAGTACTTTCCACAAAAGGCAACCGCTGTGTTCATGCCTTGAGCTTGAGCTTGACTTACGACGCTTTGCTTAAGGCTGGGTCCCGTATGCTCGTTATGTTGCTGTCCGAAGGACAAGAAATATAGATTTAAGTACAGCGATGATTACAATTATGATCCGTTGCTGACGACTCCAAGCCCCAGCTCTGCATACTACCTTCACGTACTGACGCCACCTAGTAACCGCTCCGCCCGCTACTCAAGATCAATAACTGCTAGAGTACGATGCGATCCTGGAAGTGCCCACAGGCCGTAGCTCCCCAAGCGGATCGTCAACCAACCAAATGCCCTCACTCTCTGTGTCTCCATCCAGAATGCATCGCGAGCTCTTGACACCATCGCGAGGATGCCTCGGGCGACGACATCCATGAATCGCGGAGCGATTACGAACCTTCTTGACGTCAGCCCTCTGCCTTCGAGGGCCATGAACCCCGGATGGGCGAGTCGACGTGAGGTGCTCGCCGATGATGTCCAAGCTCTCCGGGTGGTGGACGGCGCACGCGACCACTTGTGCCTGCTGCTCCTGCCGGAGCTTCTTCAGCATCTCCTGGTTCGGGTGGACGCTCTCGGGGTCGCACCGCGCGCACGCAACATCCTCTGGCGTGGCGCGCTCCAGAGTAAGCGTACGCTTTTCCCAGGCCGCGCGGAGCGTCTCGAGCGCGCGGACGCCCCCGGGGATGCTGGCGGGCTCGAGGAAGGGGATGCGCAGCGGCCAGCCGCGGAACGCGAGTTCGCAGGCGATGACGACGTTGTTCGCGTAGCCGTCGGGGCTGTAGTCCATTTGTGCCGAGCGCGTTCCGCGCGCCTGCTCTTTGCCAGTCGTTGTCGAATGAGTCGGTGACAATTTGACGGGCGAGCGCGGAGGTGAACGTACGGCATTGCGCGTTGAACGCGGCTCGTAGCTCATCGATGAGCTTTTCGCGACGTCCTTTGGGAACCTTGAGAGTCTCTTCGCGAACTCGCGGTAGATAGGGGATGACAATCAGAGCTCTGTCGGACATCGCGCAGGGGAAGTGCGAGTCCGCATCGAGCTCCCTCCCTATTTACGAGGGTAGCGTACGGTGATAGAACGTACACCGTCACCTACTACCTAGCCATCTCAAGAAGGCCGTCAGGCTCCTCAGTGTGATGCTGTATCGACCCTGTGCTTACGATGTCGGCGGGCGCACGCGTCCTACGCACGAGGAAGTCCGTTTACCCAACCTGAATACGCCTCTATAACCATGATGATATTTCTCCAAGCGAGGAGCGTCGTGCTGCGTGCCCACGTACGGAGCGCTCTGAATTCTCGCACGAGGCGCGCGTGAATATGGCAATTCGCCGCTGCCTCCGAGTGCGACTGAATGTGCATGTGCTTCCTTTATTCCAGCCCGTCAAGTTCTCTGCTTCTTCGGTCGTCATGAACGGCGGAACTTGTTCTGAGCCAATGCACTGATCTCGTTGAGTCGCCCCGACGTCGATCATTTGTGGACAGTAGCGTGGCCAGAGACCCGACCATTTAACGGCCAGCCAGCAGGGTCGGTGGCCATCCTCGAGGATATGTATCACATGTCTTGCAGGAACTGGCAGCCGCAGCTTGGAGGCAAAGGGTCAACAGTCCCCGGTGAGGTTCGAAGGTCGCCGTCGTCACACTTCTCCTGTCAATCAGGCTGCAAGCGAAAAAAAATTTACTTGTTGTCCCTGTTGATGGCATGCTCCACGCGCGTCGAGCACGATAGTACTCAGCGCAAGCATTGCGGCGGAACCTGACAAGGTCATCCGAGGCTTGAGGGTGGAAGAGACCTGGGAGTGATTGCCAAGGACATCGCACGTACGCGAGAGTGTAAAGCGCGCGTTGCTCTGCTCATATTGTACACGAAGTGACCTGGACGCGAAGACGATGCGATGTGAGTGTAGTATACCATCACGCTACTACAGTACATGTACCTGCGTAGTGATTCCAGCGTTGTATGGGCATGAATCTCGCGCTCGTCGTGCTAGTCCAGCACCCCTCGCGCATCGCCGTTATCACCGCCCATGATACGTTCAGTCTTCTTCTCGCAGCTCACCACGAGGCGCACTCGCTCGACGAGCTGCGCGCGCGCGTCCTCCGATAGGTGCGCAAGCGCGACTGCGGCCTGCTCGATGTCGCGCCTCCGTATGCGCGGGCCCCATATACTATGTCGATAGGTGTCCACCAGGCGTACGCTCAAGAGTGCGGCGTGTTCAGGGAGCGCGAGCATAGACGCGACCGCGCTCGGAGGCATGAGCGTGGCCTGTCCGACGTAAAGCGTGCGCAAGGATGGCAGCGCTGGAAGGAGGGGCGCGTCGCGGGAGAAGGGCGTGTTCACACCGAGCTCGTCCGAGGGGAAGGAGAGGTTCGTGAGTGTGATGTGCTCGATCGCTGTCCAAGTGCTTAGTGCGCGGATGAGGTGGTACGTGGCGGAGGGCACAATCTGTTGAACCCATCCCGTATGAGCATGACGAGCTTGCACACGGAGGAGTCGGCGTACAGCTGTAGAGAAATGGTGCTCGGGATCAGGACCCATCCAGATGAAGGTCTTCGGACTGGGATCCCACACGAGCTTCTGCGTGAGACAGCTGCGGAATGTCTGTTTTGAGCCGTGCACTCACTTCGCGAGCGACAGCGCTTCGTAGATATATCCCAAGTACGGGTTGTTTGTATGCGAGTGCAATCGCAAAGAAAGCATGTCAAGCGGAACCTGGACAGGGCCCTCTGTTTGTTCGCTGGGTGTCTCTTCTAGGCTCTGACTTTGTTGCTTGTTTCTTGCACGCATCGAGCGTTTGCAACGCTGCAGCGCGGCCGCGAGGTGGTTAAAGACCTCGAAATCCGCCATTCCGCCCGCGAGCGTGATGGAGAGTGACCTCGGTGAACATGCGAGAGCTTCCGTTCCGCGCGCGAAGCGGATGAGCTGGTTGATCGAGCGGAAGCAGAGGTGCGCGTGCAAGAGGGGCCGCCCCAGATTGAGAAACTGTCTATTGACCGAAAGTACGTTAGCAGGCGATGAATTGCCTTCAAGAGCGTAAGTCAGGATCTCCTGCAGGAGCTCTATGGGCACTTGTGCGAGCGACATGCGGAGATGGTGACGGTTCAAGGGAAAGCCGTAGAAAGGATTGGGACCGCGACGCTCACTGAACCTCTGTCCACTCCGAGTCAAGCGGGGGAACGCTGGGAACGCGCGACGTCTACATAAGCGCCGCATGATAGTAGAGCAGGATATGAGCCTGCCAGACACGGATCGCAGAAAGGCGTATGACATCCTGAGAACGGTAATCAGAACGTCGGCAAAACTAGCAGCAAGCTTGCAAAATGCGGTCTAGAATACACCAAGAAAGCGATGGACAATTCGAACATAGTTGGTTAAGCGGGTTAGATCAGTCGCTATCCAGCTCAACCTGAAAGTCTGTCAGTCTCGATGGAACCAGTTCTGTCGTATCGGGTCGTGTACTCACTGTCTCCGCCACCTTCCGCTTGGCCCGACTCGCGGCTGCTCGCGCAGACGTCCGGCCAGCTGGCGCGAAGCTCAACGTGGATTGCGATTGCTTGCTCGCAGGCGCTTTGGCTGTCGTGGCCTTTCTCCCCGGTGCCTTTTTGCTGGATTGGCTGCAGAGAGGTAGAATCAACGATGCAAATCCGCGTCAGGTCGAGATCCTTAGATACCTCAGCACTGCTGCGCGGTTTGTGCGTTTGGGCGGCGGAGGCGCCTCGTCCTCGATCTCGTCCGCGTCCTCATCCTCGTCGTCCGAGATTGGCTTCGCAGCAGCCTTGCCCTTGCCTCGCGCGGGAGCTTTCTTGGCAGGCGCGGCCTTCTTCGTAGCAGCGGCTCTTGACTTCGTCGCTCGCGGAGGAGCCGGTTCGTCCGACATCGCACCATTGAAGTCGGACCCGCCTGCATCCACGTCGACGTCCATCAGCATCGAGTCTACGGAGGTGTCGGAGTCTTCGGGCGAAGCTTTGCTTTTGCCCTGAGACAGGCGCACTCTCGTGAGTTCGTTCCTATGCGAGAGAGCCGGTGGCTTGCGCACCTTGCCCTTCGACGCCTTTTCCTCCAGCTTCTCTGCCCTTCGCCTCTCCTGCTCTTCGCGAACCTTGTCTACAATCTCTTCAATCTCATTCTCATCGACTTCCGTGACATTCGCTTGGACGCCCTTCATCAGTGACCGCAACGCACTGTTGACATGCCTGTACCTGCGCGTCACCATTATACGACGCAGAAGGGCGGCAGGAGTACGCACGTCTGAATGGCATGAATATCGTCCTTCTCCACAAACATCTCGATCGCCTCGGACATCCCGCCCTCGCCGAGCAGCTGCAGCTCCTGCGCTGCGAGGTACTCCCTCACGAGTGTCTGCACGCGCACCTTCGACAGCTTCTCAGACACGCTCAACGTCGGATCGTCGATGCTTAGTTCGGGCTCGTCTATCTTGACCTTCCCCGACCGCGCCGGACCCTTCTTCGACCGGTGGAACGTGAGCACGTCGCGCGGGTTCGCGAGCAGCCCCTGGAACTCCTGTCCGAACCGGACGGGATTAGACATCTCGCTGACGCCGGTAGTATCCACTTTGAGGCGGACGAGGGGGAGGGGGCGGGGAGGGCGTCGGGTTCGCCTTCCTGCACGGCGCGCATGTTTCGCTCATCCCACTGCTGGTTCGCTTTCTCGATGAGCTCGTTCACCTATCCTCGCGCGCACACCACTCAATACATGTGTAGCTACAGCACGCGAGAAACCTACCCGATTCTTGAGAAACTTTGTGACTTCAATCTTGTCGTCCAAGTCGAAGCCTTCTTCCTCAGCTGCTTCACTGAGGACGACTTCGTCGATGACAAACGGTCTTACACTCCGCAGCGGAATCGGAGTCAGCTCGAATTCCTTGCCCTGGATCTTGAGCAGTGCGACGTGCCTACCCATGGTTGATTAGCTTTGCATCGACATTTCCCGAAAAAGTTGGGCTACTTCTCGAGCGATTCACCGTCAGCGAGAGATGTCGCTATCGATGACCCGGGCTGCGTGATGTAGTAGCGCTTCCCGGGGACGGGTTCGGGTACAATGCGGCAGTCGTGCTCATGTCCCCATACCACCAAATCAATGCTGTCGTCGAACATGCCCTCCGGCACGGATTGCTGCGGACCGTGGGCTACCCTGCACCGCTTGACTTAGCATACGACGCAAACGCGGAGCGGAAGCGTACCTGTTTTGGTGCAGAATGAGAATGTTGAACCAGTCATTCTTGTCCCTCGGCATGTACATGCGCACTCGATTGCTGCGGAGCTCAAAGTGCATGCGCTGGTCCTTGACGTTGCCTACGCCGTAGAGTCCTAATCGGGTGTTGCCCTTGCGAAGGAGGACAGGCTTTATGGCGATGCCGGCGTTTTGCGATTCGGCGTCCTCTAATGGGAGATCAATCTTGCCCATGTAGTTGACCAGACCGGTCACAGAGAGCATGTCTAGTGCACAAAGAGCACCTTCCTGGGTTATGCCCCAGCTTAATCTCGGTAACGCGTACAAATGTATCGTGAAACTTACAGGGCCCGCACCCTGAGGGTCGTCGTGATTGCCGTGGATGGAGAAGACGGGAATTGCGACGTTGAGGTTGGGGTCTTCATAGTTGATCGCTGGAAAGCTAGAGGGGTCACTATTGGGATGCAGTACGCATAAACGTTTGGAGAGCTTCACTCACGAATAGCCTGGGGGTTTGCCGTCGTTTGGGTCACTCAAGAGTTCGACCTGGACTGGTCGGTCGCCGAGGGTGTATTCTCGCAGCAGAGCCATGACCTGATACAGGCAGTCTCGAGAGGGCCTGTTTTCGTGAAAGAGGTCTCCGCCGAGTAGGACGAAGTCGACCTGCGCCCGTTCACGTTATAGCCACGCCAAAGTCACACCGAGAGGCGTTCCCTCACATCGTGCTTCACCGCAAGCTGCAGTATTTCCTTGAACGCATTTATCGAATCCTGGCCGCGCACAGGGTCCCGCTCGAGATAGCCTACGTGATTGTCGGTCGCAAGCAGGATTTTGATGGTGTCGTCGGCCTCTGTAGCAACATCTCAGAAGGCGATGTGGCTAGCAGTGGGGAGCACGTACGCTCGTTGCGAATCTCAGGCACTGGCGGTGCTTCCCTATCCTCATCAGAGTAGTCGGTCATTGTGCTTTGAACGGTGAGCGATAGAGCCTCGCTGTGGCTGATGGCGTCAAGGACCAAGTGGAGACAATGAGCTCGTCGCGTCGCGTCGCGTCCTCGCCGGCGTCTATGGGCGTGGTCTTGGCTCGCGGTGCTGCGCCACGCAAAACCCATTTTGCATTCCGCCAGCGCAGTCGCCGCAGGGGCCGCACGTCTCTCCTTGGTTTTTCGCAACGACGAGCAAGATTTCTTTCCGTTCGGGTTTCATTGGCGTTCGTATCCCAAGATGTTGCCTTCGTCGTCTCACCAGCACCAGCCGTCGAGGGCGTTGGTGGTAAGTCACTGTCCTGCCGCGTGCTCACATCTCGCTCATGAAAGGACAGATAGGAACGGTTTCCTTTTATTTGGTTGCGGCATTGGCTGTAGGTTGCATACGAGCGTGCTTGGAAGGACTATCTCTAATATCATAACTCCCCCGGGACGGTGCAGATGGTCATGGCGTGAGTACTTCGCAACCGGCAACTACATGCACGATCGTAATTCAGCCTACAGAAACAAATGGGTCCTCAACACGACCGATACACCACTCTTCTTCCTCCTCATGCAGCTCATCATCGCCGTGATTCTATTCTTGATCGCGCACATGGTTGGCCTCCTCCAGCTGCCTCTGCAACTAGACATGCAAGTATGTAAAGGATTGATACCCATGGTGGGCCTGAACGTTATCGGGCTCAGGTGCGTCCCTTCTCCCTGCTGCAAGCTACTAGCATCCGCTCAGTGCGCTGTTGCACGTGTAGCTTCAGTAACTATACCCTCAAGTATGTAGACGCATCTTTTTACCAAGTTGCGCGTGGAATGGTCCTCCCTTTCACCGTCGGCACCTCCTACTTCCTCCTGCACTCCCGCCCGTCACTGCGCATCCTCGGTGCCTGCGCTGTCGTTACGCTCGGATTTTTCGTGGGCGTGTTCCTGGACGGCACCTCGGTTTCTATCCTCGGTATAACCTTCGGCGTCCTGAGCTCGCTGATCACCGCTCTGCACTCTGTGGTCATTAAGAAGAGTCTGGACGTCGTGCATGGCAGTACGCTTCACCTGTCGTGGTATACCAATCTGCTCAGCGCTGTCGTCCTTGCCCCCACCCTCGTCCTCGTCGGCGAGCTCCCGGACGTCATGAAGCTCCTCTTTGGTCCCAACGAGAACGAGCCTGGCCAGATGAGCACTCTGGCTACCTTCGTTATGGGCTCCCTCATCACGGTGCGGCATTTAGCGCTATTTCCTACAAGTGGCCGTTGATAACGTCTTCTAGGGCACTTTTGGCTTCCTCATGAGCCTGGCGAGCTTGATGTCAATCAAGGTTACTTCGCCGATCACACATATGGTATCGTCCGCTGTTCGCGGTGTCGCTGCGTACCTCCTAGGCGTGTGGCTGTTCCACGACGCTGTCACAACGTGAGCGATGCCATCTTGTCTGCACCATGATAGACTTACGAAATCTCTCTAATTTCTGTAGCGGTCGCGTCTCTTCCATCGCAATCATTCTACTTGGCTCTATCTGGTACACTTGGATCAAGCATGTCGAGTCGCGACCTGCGGCGGCGAGCAAGGCCCAGTACCAGCCTGTGCCCCTCGACGAGCTCGAGGAGGGCAAGGGTAGCGTGGGCGAGAATGGCTACGCTTCGCACCGCCACTCACAGTCGACGCGAGATGTGCGCGACTGAGCAGATCCCAGGGTTGACTGATCTGCTCGAACGCTGGCGGGGGCAAGATACGTAGAGTAATTGGCCGCTGTGCTTCTAATCATAGTATACATAGAGAGTGCCCGTCAGAACACAACTGACCTACAGACGGCTCCGAGCCGTATGGGTGATACACCGTCGAAATATTCGGAGTCTGGATCAACATTCACCCCTCCACCCATGCCGTTGGGATTCTAAACTCCAACTCGGGATACCAAACCGTCATCTTTCGCTGCTCGTCCCATCCGCTGCAGATGGCTACGATGAAGAGCGCATCGCGCAGCAGCCCGGCTATGTCAAAATCCCTATTTGTGCGCTCAATCATCGTGACCTGACGAACATACGGCCAGCGTCGATGCCAATCAGCTTGGGCCGCCGTCCGACGCATGACATAAGGTATGCTTAGTGCGACTCGGTATCACTCACCATGTTGTAGCACCACGTCCACTGACGGTTGGCGACGTTCGTGAGGAGATGGGCGAAGGTGTAGTTCGTCTCAGGGGACTTTCGCGCCGGCCGCACTTCCGCAAGCTTGATTATGGTCTTCGGGAAGCACGTCCTCACCGCCGGGATCGTTGCGTAGACCCCCTCCGGAACCTGCGTGGGTGATATGAGATATATTGCTGAGATGAGCGCGGATTTCACTACGGACGTCGGGCGGGGATCGTGAGCCAACTACTCACCGCGGAGCTCGCGTACAAGATCGATGTTCCTGCCTGGAACCTGTCGTCCATGTTCATGGCCGCGCCAACCACTTCCCGTGCGGCGGGGTGCACGACCTTGGTGTACTTGGTCGCGCTCGTGAACGCGGCGACGCTGATGCCCTCGCGCCCGTCGGAGACACGCACAAGGAATCTGTCGTGCACTTGCTGCGTCCGCACGCACCCTAGCGGGATGCGGTACTTGGGGCCGTCGGTGCGACTGCGGGTCTTGGTGAGTATAGCTTGGTTGAGGAAGAGGCGCGGTTGAGGCGCGGCGGGATGGTAGAGCTTTGGGGGGATGAATTCCGCGTCCGAGGACGAACCGCCCAATGTAATAGTCGCGTTGTGGGCGACTTGACCGCTGCTTGTAAGGACGCTCATCACCGGAATCCTTTGCTCGCTCGAACTCGAGCTCGAGGTGGTGCCGTGGAGACGATCTACATATAATGGTTGTAACTTGTAAGTTATGTACTGCCTGGGATCGGCATTGTTCTCCGTTTTTCGCGCCTGAGACCCACCAATGACTCAATGAGCGGCGCAGGTCAGTACTTATCACTGCGGGATTTTGATATTTTTGGGGGCCCTAGAAATGGTTATAGAACCGGTATAGAGAACTTTGAAATCTGTTTGCATTTCTGTAAGCATTTCTGAGGTGCAGAGAAACAATCCCAGAATGACATTGAAAACATCAATTTCTATGCACCTTTTTGAATGCCTCTATATTAACTATTTTCAGGGTCCGAGAAACCCAGATTTTGATTCACTTTCTGTGGCCCAGATTTTGGTGCACAGAAAATAGCGCCCGCTCGTGTGCCCGCTACTTTTGGCTGGTGAAAGTGGGCGCTGTGGGGGGGCGCTGTTTTCTGGGCACCACAATCTGGGCCACAGAAAGTGAATCAAAATTTGGGTTTCTCGGACCCT
>CCBP010000773.1:0-13033 GCA_000765035.1 Trametes cinnabarina
TGTTGACTGATAAGACAGGCGTCAGACTGCTGGCAGTGCCATAAGCTTAATGTGTTTGATTCTAATGCTTTTATGGGATCTTATTATGCTCTATAGCCCCATTGTACCATTCTACTATACTTGCATTCACACCTGCTTAAGGAGGATGGGCAGGAATACCAGAAAGGGCAGAGGCGGTGGGGAATATAGGTGGCCACTCTTGGTCCAGATTGTGAATAAAGGGCGGGCAGATTAGTGATCTCCTGATAAGCCAGAAAGGGAGAGAAGGCGGGAGGGGGCAGGGAGCGCTGACAGCGACAGCACGTGTTACGATACGCCCAGCGGGCAGTGCACCGTAAAGGGATTCCAGGTGGGGGGACCCCAGAAGCAGGGAATCCAAAAGGGGACATGACCTGATAAGGAATCAGAAGGGAACGCCGTTATCAGGCGCCGCTGCACAAATGGCAGATCCAGGTGGGCAGAGGGATTATGGCTGATTAGCCCCGGAGGACAAAGTGGGAGCACCTGGCTAATTAGCCCCGAATTGTGGGATGGTCAGGTGCGATCACAGCCATGCACTACCCATGTGCACCCACATCACCACTATGCGCGCATTTCTCATGCTACGCCACTGCTACTAACATAGCTTGGTAGATTCAGGGGAATTCTTTTTGTACTATTTTCTGTAATTATGCCCACCCCTTACTTAAAGGGGTGTGGTGTCTTGTGTTCTGAGTCCAGATGAGTGAGCACATGTGCATATTTTCATTAGGTTTTAGATTTTATTGTATTCCAGGTGTCTTGTCTTTAACTAGTTACACACCACTCATGTAAATACTTCACTGCCCGCAACATGTCGAGTAGTCTTCATGCATTTGCATGATACAAACATGACCATTCTTTAGTCCCCCACTCTCACACAACCTCATTTTCTCACAGATGTTTAGGCTAGCCCATAGGAGATGAGGGGAGCATGTAAACACATCTGACACACCATTACAGCTCTTTGAACCCTCTGCTATGGGTGGGTGATAGGAACTTTTCAGGTGCAGTGGAAGCTCAAGCTGGAAGACCTGCATATCAAGCATCTTGAGGGATAATACTATGCAGATGACAGATTGAATATACCTTAGTGATAGCCTCATTCATATTTTTATATATATGCTCATTGTTCCATGCCTTCTTGGCCACTATTCTGTGTTGCTGATCAATCTAACATTTGTAAATGGTCCCACTAAGTGTACATCCAAAGTGTGTACACTAGTTAAGGTGAAGGCTATGGCTTCGGGTGTCTGCAAACAACCTACTGCACCTTGTGCACAATGGCATGACTAACAGATATACCTCAGCATCTTAGTGTGATGGGCTGACAACCTGAACAGTTACCACTGGCAGGGAACTTGGTATTGAAGTGCTGTACAGTGTCTAGTCAATAGTATTGCATGTGCTTGATTAGTCACATATAATCCTGGGTCGTTTCTGAGGCTGTTATCCCCTGCCATCACTTTAAAAACATTAGCAAAGTCAGGCAGCTCTCATTCATACAAGCAGAAGGGTAAGAACATAGTCTGTGCACCCTCATGCCTTCTTTCAAGTGGCGCTGCCATCAGTAGAGGGTCGGTGATCAACACATTGCAAGAATGTTTACTAACTTGTTAGTACAGATTAAATATATAGAGTATGGACCATATCTTTGGAATGGCAAATGGTGTTTGGAACCAGGCCAGATTGAGGGTTGGAGTTTGTCGGACAAGTATCGGAGGTCATTGGACCTGGGGATGGAGGTTGTCGGACCTGGGGACGGAGTTGAGGACTTTAGTGAAGCTATCAGCAATGCCTCGAGTTATGCGCCAGTGTCCTTAATTTGCAGGAGGGGATCACTAACACAAGCTAAATACCAAGGGGTTCAGGGTCAGACTGAGCGGAGATTGGCAGGATTTGGACAGAGTGCGGGGAAGAAGTGAATTATGGAAAGAGGTACCAAGTAAGTAGAGCAGAGTAAGGAAGTTAGTAAATGAGATATCCAAACTGAGGTCCACCAGCACCTACAGTCACGGCCAAAATGAACACACCACCCCCCCTATTTATCAATATCCCTTACACACTACCATCGCCTGTTCCTACGGGTACTATGAATATATGCTGCCTGCCAGAACATTTCAATCTAATATGTCTGTAGGCGTTGCTGGGCAGAAATGGGCGCGAGAAATGCGAGCGCTTATTTTGGCGCCTGCCAGCGCATCATGCTCTTCTCCCTTCAATGCTTCTTAATTCACTCCCATTCAGTCACTGTTCATAGTTCTCTGCACATTCTCATTCTACTCTTTCTTCTCTATCTATTCCTACTATGACTCGCCTATCTACTGCAAAGCGTCAGAAGATACTCGACCTCTACCAACCTGTCAATGGCGAACCCCTCTCCTTAAGCGACATTGCTCGTCACGTCCACTGTGATCGCAGCACAGTCCGGCGAGTGTTACAGCGGGTCAGCTCATCAGGCAAGCTTGACTACGATATACGTCCCAAGGGCCGGCCTCGCATTCTCTCTAAGCAAGACCTCCGAGAACTCGTACTCGCCATCGATCGTGGCCGAGCGCTCAACGCAACCGATGCCCAACGACAGCTCACTCCGCATGCCAGTGCCCGAACAGTGCGCAGACGGTTAGCAGAGATCGGCCTGCCTGGACGGGTGCGACGGCGGAAGCCACTCCTCAAGAAGTCAAGTTTGGCGCAGCGGAGAGTTTGGGTGAAGGATGTGGAGGGATGGGGGGTTAAGCACTGGCAGCTGGTTGTCTTCTCCGATGAGTCCCAGTTCTCGCTCTTCCCTACCCCTGGACGGCAATGGTGTCGAAGAAGAAAAGGCGAGGCTCACTTCGCTCGGAACATCATTCCTCGTGTTACGGGAGGCGGAGGAAAAGTCACTGTCTGGGGATGCATCACCTCTCGTGGGGTCGGCCGCCTCCACCGGATTGAGGGCACCATGGACGCCAAGATGTACCGTCACATCCTCGAGGACTCCCTCCTGGGTACACTCCATGACCATCGGCTTGGCCCAAGCACCATCATCTTCCAGCACGATAACGACCCGAAGCACACGGCTCGCCTCGTTCAAGAGTGGCTCGAACATCAAAACCTCCTCGTTCTTCCCTGGCCTCCCTCTTCTCCTGACCTCAACATCATTGAAAATGTTTGGGCTGAGATCAAGAAGCGTCTCGAGACATATCGGCCCCGTCCGCGCAACACAGAAGAATTATGGAGGGTCGTGCAGAAGTTATGGTACGGGATGGATAAGTCATTTATTCAGGGACTTTACCGTTCCTTGCCTGGACGGGTGAAGACAGTGAAGGCAAGGAAGGGTCTTAGTGGGGATTCATAGACTTGTTGTAGCCTTTTACCCTTCAGAATAGTCATTCCTTTGATGTGTCACTGAAGGTGTCCAGCAATTTTAGCCAATATCCATGCAAAATCTGAATGGCCAGCCATGGGAACACAGCATATGCAATCAACAGAAGACACACTACTGGCATATATAACTAGTATTGGAAGCAAGCCAGATACAGGTAAGCTACAGGCTGAGTTTCGCCAGGAATGGCAAGTGGTGCGTTCATTTTGGCCGTGACTGTATGTTGGACCTTTTATACCTGAAGGGGGGGGTCCAACTGTGTCAGGTCGGAACTCGGAATTGGAGCAGAATTAGATTGGACTTGGGTTACCCCTAAGCCCCTTGAGGTAGGAGGTGCTCAGGGCTACATTTGGTCCAACCTGGGTGAAAGTATCTAACTATCCCTATGATGTAAAGGGTACTGTAACTAAACTAGGTAAGTAATATAACTAAATGGAGTAAAGCCTAAATGCAGATGATAACTAATCGAGTAAGTACCAGAGTACATGTCAGAGTATCAGAGTCCGTAGGTCAGAGAATGTCAGAGTAGTTGGACTTGGCACATTGTCGTAACAAATAGGACTAAAACAGAGATAAGACTCAGATCTTTAGAGTAGAGGGTGAGACGAGCACAGAAACAGAACCTGGAGGCAAAAGTGAAGGAAGGAGTTTGTCAAGAGTCAGTTAAGGATGATGTCATGACCCGTGCTAGGAACTCCGGGTTTGCACCTCAGGACCTCCACCAGGACTTCCGCAGGACTTCCAGACATCTGTGCTTT
This sequence comes from Trametes cinnabarina, assembly GCA_000765035.1. Lineage (NCBI taxonomy): Eukaryota > Fungi > Basidiomycota > Agaricomycetes > Polyporales > Polyporaceae > Trametes > Trametes cinnabarina. The sequence goes on from CCBP010000773.1 coordinate 4,141, forward strand.
CCTTCATTAGTAGTCTTCTGGACTTTTTCCACGCGTCACCACAGTTCCTCTTACTAGTTTTTTCTTCATCTTGTCTTATGTCATTAGGCCTCGGACCTACCGGAGCTCTGAGGCTAAGTGACATCATACTTCCTCTTATCAGTTTTCCCTTCGTCTTGTCTTATATCACAGGGTCTCGGACCTACCAGAGCTCCGAGGTTACATGATGTCATAGGGCCTTGGTGCTACCAGAGTTCTGACAGTTATGACACAAGACCCCTTTCTATATTTGTAGGCTCACTCAGTATAAAAGGCATGCTGGTAGTAGCCTTTGCCTCAGTTCAGATTCTTATTGTGACCTCTCTCCTATCTGCCTGTACTTTCTTCACTCCAATCCATCCTCTCTTCTTCTCTGCCCTCTCGTCAGAACTCCACCTCTCATCCACCGGACCTCTGCTCTCCCATTCCCTTGTCGGTGCCCTCTAGTAAATAGGGAACACTTAGACAAGATCGCTTAGGGCATTACTAATAGCTTTGCTGAAGTCCCCACCCCTCGTGCCCGGGAGTTCCTAGGATCTCCCTCGGAACCCCCTCAGACCTCCCTTGCTCCTTCCCTGCTCCTCCAGTAGCACATGTCCTAACAGATGATATGAGAGTGAATGTGGATGGTGAGCTCGTTGTGCACCCGCATATATTTATACTGTAGCTAAATACATGTCAGGATTATTCTAGAGTACTAAAAGGAGTAAGCTGGAAATTCCAGGCACATCTTGGTCAGTGTACCCCATTAACCAAGTTGGTAGTGCTGATGCACTGGAGGCTATTAGTGAGTTTGGCGGCATCTCCTTCCTTCCAACAAAGTTGGACAAAGTTGAAGTCTGGAGCACAGACTACATACAGGTAAGTTAGAGGTCAGAGTAATGAGCTGGTATAATGAGATAACCAAACTAAGTATTTACTACATTATGAAACAGCTTTTATAGATACTAGGCTTATTGTCAAAGGTAGGCAATAGACAAACCCCAAAATAGCAAGGTGTATGTTGAAGTTGGAAATAGAAGGTGCAGAGACAATAGTTTGATTATTATGATAAAAGAATGATGTGATGTGGTGTGATCATGGTGGAATCAAAGAATTGCAAATGGAACAGAGATGAAGTACGGAGTCAGACCTCAGAGTTCAGGCATAGTGCATAATACTTATAGCCTGATGAACTCTGAACCTGGAAGGCTAGGAGCACGACTGTAAGCCGCATGAAGACAGTCTTCAGTCTGTAAGCGAACGACTGAAGAGCAGGGGCAGAGAATGTCCTCCTTATATACAAGTCCAGAGGATGCATGTATAAGTGAAGAAAGGAGGGCATGTGATCTACCATATGATGAGTAAGACGATGGTGCGAGTATGGGCAAAGGATTGTGCGAGTATCGCACCATTGTAGAGAACTATCTAGAGAGATCCAGAACAGCAAAGAATGCACTGGAGGGATCCAGAGATATCCGGATGCTATAGTACAAGATATATCGTAGAAAAGTCCATAGAACTATCATATGGGGAATGTAGAAAGAAAGTCCATGCTGTGTAACACAGCCATCATGCACATCCGGATCTGGTGTGGCCAGTACACAAACCCGGAAGTTCGACATCCACAACCATTTGTATTCAGTTTCAGACCAGCAGTACCTAACCAGCACTGCCTCTTTTGTTCCTGCAGACACCATTCCCCTTTCTAACCAACCGTGACATATAGTATATAAGTTGGAGTGAGAGAAAGACAATCGACAAATTAGCCATCAAATTTCCGGCAGTGCAGAAATTGTCGGATTGTGCCATAGGGCGGCGGGGCGGGTTTCGACTGGGCATGACCCCTCTAACGCAGGCGGTTTGGCAGGTCTGATCGAACTTGCCACCACTTTTTGCAAGTGCAGGGAATTATGTGATGGCCCTGCTCTCCCGAAACACATCAATTTCAAAGCTTCACAGTTCTACCTCAATTCTCCGAGACTGCTACAGACTCTGCTTTCTCTTAGCGCTCATATACGGGGACAGTGCAACATACTATCATACAGCTTCCCTCCGTCGAGGCGCAGCGCGAAGGATATCGTCAACCCTGTGTTAAGGATATCAGTCAACTGTAAGGAACGGGAAAGGCTTCTGCTAGACACACCGAAGAATCATTTCCGCTGCCTCACTGGCACTCAGCACGACCTGCCGCTTGAGCTTGTAACTCTCCGTTACGCCGAGCTGTACCATGGAACCAATAGTTCCCTGGTTCATGTCTAATAAGCACGATGAGCTTGCGCATTCCCTTTCAAGTCCGGCCGTGGGCACTCACCGAGACCCGCATCCGAACGACCTTCATAGTGGGCTGCCCTCAGCTTCGCGACCAGGTCCGACGAGTCGTACCCAGCATTGTCGGCGAGGATGGTCGGAATCATGCGCAGAGCACGGCCAAACGCTTCCGCTGCGATCGCCTTCTTGCCCTGGACCTTCCGCGCCTCCTCCTCGACGGCGCAGCTCATGAGCATCTCTGAGCAACCACCACCAAGCACGACCCTCGTCTCCTTCACAGTCTGCGAGAGCACGGAGAGCGCATCGTGCAGTGAGCGTTCGGCCTCGTCGATCATCTGGTTTGTTGAGCCTCGGAGAACGACGGTGCACGCCTCGCCTGCCGCGACACCGGAGAACTTGATGAGCTGTACGACAGGTTTAGTAAATGGGGCTGCAACAATTACAAGGCCAAGTCGCGTACCTTGTCCTCACCGATCATGATCTCCTCGATGAGCTCACACCGTCCAAGCTTCACCAACTCCGGATGGTCGAATGTGCTTGCGATCTCACCCCCAGTGACAAGCGCGAGACGCTCAACACCCTCAAAGTCAGCATGCTCGATCGTCATGATGCCCTTCTCTGCGAGAAGTGACTCGGGGTAGTTGTAGATAAGTTGGCGATTCACAAAGCAATTAATTCCGTGAGCTGCAATCGCATCCACTTTGGCCTTCATTTTTTCCTGCAATGGGATGAGGACGGGATGCCCAAATCCGATGAGGTACAAAGTGGGACTTACCCGCTCCGCACGCTCTAGCTCAGCGAGCTTGCCCGTGCTGTCAACCTTGATGCGGGCACCAAATACCTTGATTTTATCGGTGTCCATAGCTGATAGCAAGTTAGTCAGGGCCCATGCATCAGTGCCCAAAAGACCTACAGGTGTTGGCTATGAGGATCTTGGCGTTCTCCAAGCGCTTCGGGCAGTTCGTGCCAATGGACTTGTCGAGAATGAACCCTGCGCCAGCTCAGCAAATACGTTGAGCATGGGGCTTCAAGCAGCATACCTTCATCCAGGTAAGAATCAGTGAGCTTGCCGCCGGCCTTCTTAATGATTTGGATGTGGTCAAGATCTGTTGAGCCCTGAGCATCGAGACAGGTTAGCCACGTCCTGACCACCGGCGGCGGATCGTATGAACCTTGAGTCGGAGTACAGCGTCTACGGCAAGGTTGGCAAAGTAGTCCTTGTCCTGGTTGAGTACTTTTGAGGAGAGCGTGGTGCGAGCGATGTTGACAAGATCTTGTCGGAACCGAGCAGGGTCCGTACTGAAGGGGAATTAGGACGATGCAATCAGGGTGTATGGATGGATCAAGACATGCCTGTTGTCGGTCGCAGCCTTCTCAAGGGCACGGAGGGCGGCAGCGCTGGCTATCCTGTAACCCTCGATGATGGTTTGTGGATGAATCTTCTGCGCGATGAGCTTCTCGGCCTCCCTGAGAAGTTCGGCGGCAAGAACGCAGACGCTGGTGGTGCCGTCGCCCACTTCGTCGTCTTGTACTTTGGAGATGTTGACGAGGATCTTGGCGGCGGCATTGTCTAGCTGGATAGATTTGAGGATGGTGGCGCCGTCGTTTGTGACGTTAATATCTCCCGTAGATGCAGACTGCAGGATCTTGTTCATGCCCTTTGGGCCGAGGGTAGACTTGACAAGATCGCCGAGCGCGAGGGCACCTACGAAGGAGGCGAGACGCGCGTTCTCTGCCTTTTCCTCTGTGGCCTGATTTCGAGATGAGAGGCTGCGTCGAGGAAGGACGCAATGAATCATACCTCTGCGCCGAAGATGTTCATGGACATGGCTGAAGAGAATGAAGAGGGGACTGGTACGGAGGAGGAGGACGCGACTGGCAAGAGACGCACTCCGGAAGACTCGAGACTCGAAATTGCAGCGCAGGCGCGCGGTAAGATCACGTGCGCTACGCCTATGATGTTGATCACGTGGCAAGTGCATCGCCGCCGACCACGTCGACCGTGACGCGCAGCAGCAGCCTCAGCCTCAGTGCATACACCGACCTTCGCCTGTTCTTCTCCTTGTCCGTCGTCGTCCTTGTCGTCGTCCTTGTTTCTTTCATTCAACTTACTCTCGGAGCTCGACAGCCAACTTGTCATAGTCCGTACGTTCAAACTTGACCGCGATGTCGGGCAGCGTCCGAGCACGCAGACCGCCCTCTCCGCCAGGGAAGCTCGCTCCTTCGGGCCCTCGCTTTCCCCACCCGAGACACGACCACCTCGATGCGGACCAGAGGCGCGAAGCAGCGTCCAAAGGTCTGCGTCCAGGTCGCAAGGCTCATGTCACCGGTGGTCTCAATCTCGCGCCCGCTGAATGGAGACTCCTCATCGGTATCGTCCTCGTTGCATGCGCCGTTCGGTTGTTCCGCATCTCTCAGCCAAACAGTGTAGTGTACGCCAACCAATCGTTACATCTCGTTTGCCACACTGACTGTATATGTTCAGCTTTGATGAGGTGCACTTTGGGAAGTTCGCATCCCGCTACATCAAGTCCTCCTACTTCGTCGACGTCCATCCTCCTCTTGCCAAGCTCCTTATCACCCTCGCAGGCTGGCTCTCAGGATACGACGGCAACTTCGACTTCAAAGATATTGCAAAGTATGTTGGTCTCCGATAACGCCCTCCGCTAACTCACATGATTCCTGCAGAGTGTACGAAAACGTCCCATACGTCTCCATGCGTATGGTCCCTGCTTTGATGGGTATCGCGACCGTACCCCTAGCCTACCTCACCCTCCGTGCCCTCGATTGCAGAGTAACCACCGCCCTCCTTGCTTCTCTCTTCTTAACCTTCGAGAACGGCTTGATCACCCAGTCTCGTCATATCCTCCTTGATTCCCCACTTATCTTCTTCACCGCTCTCACCACCTTCGCGTGGACTGCTTTCTGCAATGAAGATCACTACGAACCCTTTACGGAGTCTTGGTGGATCTGGTTGAGCATGACTGGTCTTTCTCTTGGTGCTGTCGTCAGCTGCAAATGGGTCGGTCTCTTCACCATTGCTACCGTCGGTCTCGGTACCCTCAAGCAGCTCTGGTTACTTCTGGGTGATCTCCGTGTTCCACCTAGGCTGTGGATAAAGCACTTCGTGGCTCGCGCTATATGCCTGATACTGATCCCTACCGTCTTCTATATGTCCATGTTCGGCATTCACTTCCTCATCCTGACCAATTCCGGCGACGGTGACGGCTTTATGAGCTCAGAATTCCAGCACACTCTTAGAGGTCGTGGCATGGCAGACACCTTTGCGGACGTCGCGATCGGCTCGGAGATCACTATCCGGCACGTTAATACACAAGGCGGCTACTTGCACTCGCACCCGCATAACTACCCTGGGGGAAGCAAGCGTCAGTTCTCCAACCTCATTTTCTCGTGGCATGGCATTCACTGACTGTTCCTGTATCTGTCTCACAGAGCAGCAAGTGACCCTATATCCCCATCGTGATAGCAACAACGACTGGCGTATCGTCAACGCCACTTCGGAGGGTGATCCATACACCGCATGGCAAGATCAGGACATCTCTTATGTAACTCACGGTACCCGAGTCAAGATCCGGCATATCCAGACCGACAAGTCGCTCCATTCTCATGACATCCGTCCGCCCGTTTCCGACGTAGACTTTCAGAATGAGGTCTCCGGATATGGCATACCAGGCTACGCTGGTGATGCGAACGACGATTGGATTGTCGAGATCTACAAAGGCGACAAGCGCGACAAGGAGTCCTCGAAGCGCCTTCGGACCCTTCGCACACATTTCCGCCTCAGACATCCAATGACAGGCTGCTACCTGTTTTCGCACAAAGTCAAACTTCCTGACTGGGCCTATGAGCAACAGGAGGTTACTTGTAATAAGCAAGCCGTACTAGAGAACTCCCTCTGGTACGTGGAGACGTCTTTCCATCCGAAATGTAAGTTCCACCACTACATCGATGAGGGTTCTATGCCAATCCGTTCCAGTCCCTGCCGACGCACCCAAGGTCAACTACAAACTTCCTGGGTTCTTTGCGAAGTTCTGGGAGCTACAGAAAGTCATGTGGACCACCAATGCCGGCCTTACGGATCGGCATACCTACGATTCTCGTCCCGATGCATGGCCTCGACTGCGGCGTGGTATTGTGCGTTGTGATCCACTTTGCATGTGAGGACGGAACTGACAACATTTCACACTAGAATTTCTGGGTGAAGGACCATCGTCAGATCTATCTGCTGGGTAACCCCCTTGTCTGGTGGCTGAGCACTGCGGCCGTTTTGGCATACGCTGCTGTCCGTGGATTCCTCATCCTCCGGGCCAAACGCGGTTACCGAGACTTTGATAGCAGTACGTATCAATCGAGCTCCGCGTGACCGTTAACTCTTTCCTGACCGCCTTGCAGCAAAAGTGGTGAAGTACGACGCGCTCTGTGGCTTCCTCTTTGTAGGATGGGCGCTCCACTACCTTCCTTTCTATCTGATGAGTCGTCAGCTTTTCCTGCACCACTACTTCCCGGCGCTGTACTTCGCGATCCTCTTGGCGAGTGGCGTCTTCGACCTCGTCACGTCCACGCTCCGTCCTCGCATTCGCTTGCAGATCGCCGCTGTCCTTCTGGTTATCGCGATATGGAACTTTTCGTACTTTAGTCCCCTCGCGTATGGTCTGCCGTGGACGAAGTCGAAGTGCCAGAAGGCTAGGTGGCTGAAGACCTGGGACTTCTCATGGTGCGTAGCTCGTATTCTCGAGTTGACCCAGAGCTGACTTCTGCCTGTACCATCAGCAATGACTTCTTGGACGATGTAAGTTGATGAGCGAATGTCAATGCGACAAGCTGAATACTGACGAACCTTGAAGTACTCCCAGTACAGGAACATCGCGCCTGCTGTTCCCCAAAAGTCGTCTCCAGCGGCCGTGAATAACCCTCCTCCCAATGCAGGGGGCATCGGTGCGGTGCCTATCGGGGAACCGGTGAAACTGCAGCAGCCAGAGCAGGCCGATACCACGACCATCGGGATCGGGCAGGCTGAGCCCGGGCGGGACATCTTCGCTGACCATCCCCACAATGAGATCAAGAGCCAGGTGAACGAGGCGCCCCGTGTGATCGAGGAAGAGCACAAGGACAAGGACGTGAAGACAGAGACCTCCTCGGCCACGGTTGAACCTTCCGCGCAGTCTTCTTCGAACAACGAGAGCGCGAGCGACGGGACCTCTAGCGAGCCTTCGTCGTCCACCGTAGCGTCCAACGCGGATTCGACGGAGAGACCGGACGAACATGAGCAGGTGAAGGGACCGAAAGACGAGGAGGCAGCTGAGGCGGACCGGGTACGTGAGGCGCTTTTCCCGGATGCGAACGATTGAGATCGGGATGGGGTATATACATATTGGTACATCGTTGTACATGCATGGACTCATGGCTGTAGCGATGATATGAGGATGCGCTAGTGCGTCGTCGTATATGCCCTCGTGCCCTCACGAGCTACCCTGCCGCTTGCGTGCGTTCGAGCATCTTGTTCACCGCGACAGGCCGCCCGCTGGCAGGATGGGCGAGGTCGGCCATGCGCGCCTCCCTCATGCGCAACAGCAGTTGGACGAGGAACATGGGCGTGACCCGAACCTCACCCTGCGCACCGACATCCGCAGTATCGACGCTGCCGCCGCGCGAGCCGACCTCCTTCGCGGCCTTTGAGCCTCGAAGCGCATGGGCGTGCCGCAAGGAGCCCTTGGCGTGGTCGGCGGCGGCCGCGTCCTCGCTGTAGCGGTCCCACAGTGCATAGAGCGAGATGATCTCCTGCGCGATCGTCGCGACGAGGGACATGCTCACGTTCAGGCCGGCCATCCAGCCTATGATGTCCGGCGGCTGCGGCTGCTTCTTGCTGCTGCTCGACGCGGAGCGGGACGAGCGGCGGGACGGGTCCGGGTGGGCGTGCTGCGCGGTAGCGGCGGCGGCGGCGGAGGAGGAGGAGTGAGCGGATGCGGACTGGATTTGGGCGCGGGTGGTTGTGCTGAAGACGAGGGTGAGGTAGATCGCGGCGACGGCGAGGAGGTGCGGCGGGTAGAGGAGACAAAGCTCGGAGCGCAGCGTGTCGTTGATGATGAACCTGAGCAGAGGATGAGTGAGCGGATGACCTCCCGGGTGACTCGATTTGAGCACGCTTACCACGCGGTCTGGATAGCTTGCTCGGAGAGCTCCAGCTTCCCTTCGCCGGTGCCCCAATAGCGTGGGCTGTCTTCGGCCTCCCCGCCTCTGTGTCTGCGGCCGAGGAGCTCTTGCCGACGAGGGCCATGAGGGTGCGGTAGGGGTGGAAGACGGTGAGGTCACAGTCGAGCTCGTCGACGAGGTAAAACTCCATCTCTGCGAGCTTGGAGTTGTCGGACGGGAAGGACTTTATGCCGTACTCACCTGGTGAGAGGCGAAGAGCGGTCAGTGTGTGCCTAGCTGCAGAGCGCGTTGCGTACCAAAGAGGGTGCGGGCCTCTGAGACGACGTGCTTGATGTGCACGGGCGACTCCTCGGCCTTTGCGGCGACGTAGCAGCAAGCGGCGGCGACGATGAAGGGGTCAGTCTCGCAGTACGAGTTCTTGACATAGAACCTGCGGAAGAATACGATGGCGGTG
>CCBP010000774.1:0-19459 GCA_000765035.1 Trametes cinnabarina
ATCGCCCCGGCGCCAAGCATCCTTCACCGTCTTCGTGACCAGGTGGATGGAATCGGAGGTGGTGCGTCCCGCACGCCCTCCAAACTGCAAGCTGGCGAGGAGGGAGCGCTGTTCAGCTTCAAATACTAGTACATCGGCAACACACCGCGACAATATCTTGGACATGCAGTCCAGGAGGGCGATTGGACGCCAGGCCTTGGCAACTGTATAGTCAGTCTTGCCAGGTTTCTGTAGCACCACCGTGTCTGAGACTTTCCACCGGTCGGGGTAGTAGTGAAGTGAGAAGGTTGCGCGGAAGAGGGAGCCTAAGATGGGAGTCAATGTGTCAGCACAGTGCTTATAGACTTCATTCGGAATCGAATCTGGCCCTGGCGCTTTGAACGCCCGCAGCGCACCAATGGCACGGCGCACTTGAGTGTTGGTGATAGGCTTGAAGGGGAAGCACGGGGCTGGATACGGCCCGGATGGCACCGCAGCGGTACTGGGCGGCAGGAAGAACGTCCTGTGGAACTCCGCACCCTTCTCCTCGTTAGATTCGAGGGTACGTCGCCGCCCACCGTCTCCATCCACCCAGATAGGAGGGATGCGCACGCCGCCCCCATCCGTCGCACCGCGTTTGAGAAAGCGGTTAGCATCCCATATGGTTTTGCCGTCGACGGAGTCGATCCAGGCCTTCCAATAGTCATTCTTGGCTGCCTGAATATTGTCAGCATACATATTTCGGTATCGACGGTACTCAGCATGCGATGGGTGTGCGGGATCCGCACGGTGACGGTGGGCCAAGCGCGCCAGGCGTTCCTTCTCCTTGCGCATCTTGGAGAGGTCCTTCGACCACCATCGCTTAGCGTATGGTGTCGAGGCTGCCTCCGGGACGTGCTCGTCGATCGTCGCTTGAAGGTCGGACATGAGGTGGTCTAGTGTCGCGTCGAAAGCCGCTGTGCTGTCAATGTGCGTGGGGAGCGCACGAGCCTCGAGCCGCTTTGCGAGGGCGTTGTCGAATTCTTCCCAGTCGACCGCCCTGTAGTTCCGCTGGGAACGAACTGGTGCCATCTCCGTGGGGATCTCGAAGGTGGTGCTGACTGGGAAGTGGTCGGTCTTGGTGGGCCGCTTGTCCCGCACAACCTCGCAAGAGCGCAGACGTGCCAGGAGGCTCGGACTTGCAAAGACGTTGTCTGGGCGCGTGAGGTTCTTCGTCCGAGTCGCTTCCAGGGTCGGGATGCCAGCCGGGAGGACCTGCTGCAGATCGAACAGGGCGAGGTGCTCGAGGAGCACTTCGGCCCGCTCCAGGTTGTCTGTAGTGAAGAGGTGATGATTAGCAGGGCTGTCCCAAGCTGGGTGATGCCGATTAAAGTCTCCCAACCACACGTGGTGGTGGGCCTCACCGGCCTCGCTGAGTACGAGGCGCTGGGCAGCACGCGACACCGCCCGGATAGCCGTGTCATGGTCGCCGTCGACGTAGAGGTTGAAGAGGTGCACTGCCGTGTCGCCCGTTCGGATGGTGACTGCAGTGACATCAGGATGAGGGAGTGGGATGGGAGTCCAGGCGTTGGTGGAGAGTCGTTTGTTGATGAGGATGAGAGACCGTGAGCGAGAAACGCCGTGCGTGCCGTGCGGGGTGGGATACACAACACGCCAGTTCGGCGTGCCGTTGACAGGCCGAGGAAGGAGAGGTAAGGTTCCTGCAGGGCTAAGATGTCAAAGTCAGCAAGGGAGGTATCATTGAGAATGTCGAGCTGAGCGCGGTTGGATTTGTTAAGATTCTGCTGCCAAATACGTAGGGTAGGGTGCGAGGCTTGATTCATTCAGAGACGGAGGTACGTTGGGACTGCGTGGCGTTGCCGAGGAAGAAGGAGTCGATGGTCGGCTGTGTTTGATGGTTTCGCGGTTCGGTGTCAGCATCTTCTAGACGATGCCGGATCTGTGACCAGACTGTGGGCGGGGGAGGGGCCCTTGCGAGCTCCTCCTCCTCCGACACCCACGTCTCCGGAGCGTTAGTCACGAAGAAACGGAAGCCGCAGTCTGCTCGCCGCTGTATGCGTCCGCTCGTCTTTGCGCGGAGGGTAGGGCAGCCCTTGTCCCAGGCCGCATGGCCGTCCGTCGCGCAGTTGGCGCATCTGTACGTCCGGGGGTCATCCCGCGTGTCGCATCGAGCTGTGGCGTGGGCGCCCGCGCAATTGGCGCAGACGTCCTGCACAGCGGTGCATTCCCGGGCGAAGTGCCCGTCATACCGCTGGCATTTCGCGCACCGTCGCGGCTCCTCCATGTCCCGCCGAACGAGCACCTGGCGGCCCGCCAGTGTAAGCCCACGAATCGCCCGGTTGGCTTGCTCGACGCCTGCCACAGTGAGTATGATGAAGGCGGTGCGCTGCCCCGGATGGCGGCGCGCGATGGGCTTGATCCAGTCCGCACGCGTGATCGCGTGCGGGCGGAGCCCGTGCGCCTCCTCTACAGCCCGAAGCGCGGCGGCATCTTGAGGGTTGAATGAGATGGGGACGCGCTCGGCGACCAGCTTATAGGTGCGCTCGACCACTTGCGCCGTCATGCCCATCTTGCGCGCAAAAGGCTTGGCCACGGTGGGCTTGAGGAGCCAGTGCGCCATCTCGCGGCTGGCCATCGTGAAGACGACGTCGCCGTGCGGGAGGACCTTGGCTTCTTCGACCGTGCCATCTCCTGGCGGAGTAAGCCCCGCCCGAGCCATTTCGTCGATCGCGCTTCGGGCCCGCGCGCAGACCTGCTCACTGGTGAGCCGGTTACCGAGGTCGTCCTGGAGGGCTGCGTCGCGCACAAGCACTTGCCGCTGAAGAAGGTCCGCTAACGTGGCCGCACGGCGAACCCGTGTGGGGGCGGAATCGATGGTCAGCGACTGAACGGCAGCAGCGGGTCACCGGGGATGTTCAGGCCAGGGCCTGAGAGCGCTGCTGACTCGAGGCTTTTGCGGGCCTCTCCCAGCTTCTCCTCTGCCCTCTGCACGCTGTCGCACGCATCCCGTAACTCAGCCACCGTCGTCTCCATCTCTCTTCTCATCCTCTCCACCCCTTGCGTGAGCTCCGCTACCCGAGTTTCGACGTGCGAGGCGTGTTCGTCCAGGCGCAGCGTGAGCTGGTCCTCCGCGCGCTCTAGGACCGCGCGGCTGACTGCGTCTTGGACCTCCTCAGCGGCGACTGCCCTTGCTACGTAGGCGAAGGCGATAAGTCCTTCGGCGGCGAACTCGTGAGCTGGGCGAAGGTAGGCCAGGTGTAGAAGCCCGGTGATGAGTGCCTCATTCGTTAAGGCATGCAATCCTTCCGGGATCAACCTGTGCTTCTGCAGGAATTCCACCGCGGCCCCAAGAGAGGGCACTTTGTCTTCAGCCGCGGTCCAAAGCTGTTCCTGAGATGGCGCGGGATTCCTCGCCGCCCCCGCTCTTGTCGTTTCGCCGTCGTCGCTGTCGTCCTCCCCGTCTCGGAAGTTTTCTCACGGGCGCCTATGGCCGCTCTGGCTGACGGTGGTGTGCTGGCGGGTCGCGGAGGTGCCATACGACCAGCAAAAGACATGGTTGGAACCGTTCCCAGTAGTCTATTAGCTAAAAAGCGGTAGCCTGGACCAGAACCGAGTAGTAACCGCACCCTTCGAGCCTCCCCCTATGAGGTCGAAGCGTGGGAAAAAACTAGGTGGTGGTGGTAGAGCGTCAAGAGGGGTCCGCATATGCATCTTCAAGCGCAGTCTATATCACCCTCATGCTGCTAATGCATTGCTCCCACCGCCCTACAGCGATGACTTTTACTCGAATATCACTTGTATCAAGTGCTCTGTGTTGCTCTTTGCTCGGACGCTCTGCTATGTTCCCGGAATTATGTACACTCCTAGCAATTTTGACTGTGATGTAAATGATTTACTGTAACAACGACCATACCAGGGACCCACCTTCGAAGGCTGCATCACCTGCCTATGAACGTATCAGTCCCAGCGCATGTATACAAGTAGCGACTTCCGACCGGGACATCATCTGGTATTCTGCCAGTTCATTAGAAGTTGATTGCTGGGGCAAGCATCACATACTGTACGGTTCTCCGGTTCTCTGCGGGCGATAATAAGCGCCCGACATCAGCCACCAGCGGAGCTCGAAAGGCGGTGCCATTCCGCTTGGTCCTCCAAAACGGTACTACTGTAGTATTACAACCACTCGTGGCAGTAGTGCAGTAGTGCAGTTGTACAGATCGCGCCGCCCCAACCATGATCACAGTCACTCAGTCTACAACTACCCAGACCACAGTGAGCCATATCTACCCTTACATCTGCATTTCGCTGAAGAACTCCGAGGACGCTCTTTATCATCTGAATGACGACGTCTTACTGGTCGTGTTCGAACTCCTTCACTTTGGTCGATCTCTACTTCCACTATCTTCGACTTGCAAGTGGATACGAAGAGCGTGCTGTCCTGTTCTGTTCGAACATTGTACTGTTCCTGCTGCGTTCGTGGATAGACCTATAGAGCCCGGGTTCATACCTCGCTCGTTATGGCCATATATGTGGTATGCTTTACACTCTCACCGAGGTAACGGGATCTGAGCACTCCTGCAGCACGATGTCTTTTTCGGGGTCCTTTTCAAGACCTGATATCCAAAATCTTATTGCCGATTACAACGCCTTCGAGGAAGATGCCGCACAGTGTTCACCATACTACCTCGAGTTCATGAAACGGGTGGGCAATTCTTTACGAACAGCGCTGAATTCGATGGCCGCCTTGCGCTCTATCAGCATCTACAATCCCATCGAATGTGTCAAAGGCTGGAGCCGCGCCGGGTCACGCGGTCTTTCCCCGTACCTTCCTAAAGCCATCTTGTCAACACCCTCGCTCCGCAACCTGCAGATACGCGGCCTGGTATGCCACCCCAATGATACTTTTAACAAGATGTCACGTTTTCCGCGCCATCCACCATTACCAGCTTCGACTACGACCCCTTATCGAACGCTCCGTCATGCGTACTCCAGTTGCAGAGCGAATGGAGATATCCCTCATCCTTGATCGCTCACATGGCACCCTCGAATTACTCCGCATTCCGAGCGAATGTGCGCCGGTCGATCAAATGTTCGTGCTTCAATGACCAGTATTGCAAGAGCTATCGCTGCGCGGTGAGAGGGTGCAAACCCTTCACCCTTCAATATCCATGCTCAGCAAGATGCCATGCTTACGTTCTTGAGCTTCTCCTCGCGGAACCAACTCACAATGAGCCGCCACCGATATGGCCTTCTTCGCTCGACGTCCAGTGCGAATGGCGCGATCTCGAAGACCTCACTGTGGCAAACCCCAATCCCGATGATAAGTTGTATTCCCATCTCCCGCAAACGCTAGATAGCCTCATACTGCGATGCTGGCCACGGTACTACAAACATGCAAAGTTTCCAGAAATTTACTCTGAAGCAGGCGTGCAATGGTCATCTCCCCTTCTGTCATCGTCGCAGATGTCACACATCCTGCGCAAAATCAACGCCCCCAATCTTCGGATCCTGGAGATCGAGATCAGGGCTGATTTTGGCGATGTCCAGCTCTTGCGTCGTGTCGCATCTTCGTTTCCTTCTCTCGTTTTCTTGCGCATTCACCGTTATTGGGCGGAAGGTGAGCGTGAGATTCCTGTGGTGAGTCACGCACTCCTGGAGGGAAAAGCATGCCACACTCATCACCGCTATAACAGGTCGAGATCGGACGCGCGCTGTCAACGCTCCAACAACTACATATACTCATGCTTCATCTTGATTTTCTCGATCTGCCAGACGTCGATGTCTACGAAATGAATCACGACCCGCGGGCCAGGCGCGACCAGTTGCGTGCCTCCAACGCTACGTTCGCGGGCGCTGCGAACATTCTGGCGCTTTCATTGGGTCCTTCGGCGGTGTTCATATGCTTCCTTCGGCCGACTCGTTACTATCGCCGGAAGTGGGAGCCATTCCGCGTCATACGCTCCTCAGGTGAAGAAGGGGATTCTGTGACTGCTGTACATCAATCGCCGCCCTTATGTGACGATCCCGACCTAACATACTTTTGCAGCGTGATGTGAGTCTCTTATGTACGCATCTCTAGCTATGTCGTGAATCCGCTGATCATTTCGCGCTAGGATCGATAACGACGAGTAGAGTCGGACTTACGTTCGCCATGTAGTTGCAAGCCCATCGGTGCGTTGGCGGATTCGCGTCGTCAGGGTTCTAAAGTATTTCGGCTCCAACCAGCGGCTCTGTGATTGATGTGGGATATGATTCTATCTAACTTTCCTTCATACACGGAAATCCGGCGACTGTGTCGACTTGCATCTGAGAGTCAGTACACGGGCGTCTATAAGGCGCTTTGTATCACAGCTCTGAAGCACGACTACGACAACCTGGGCATCTTCTGTCGTCGTTGTATGCCACTTTTACAAGGTGACACTGTCCACATCCACCCGTTTTCCCAGTTCCAGTCTCGTGCGCTCAACAGCGCCAGCACCCATCTCCTCTCCTCGGGGTTTTCCACAGGACTTGTACGTCCGGCATGACTGCGACCGTGAGCGGCTTCAGGAATACGACCGTCCGGCGGACTCTCCGACCCACACGCAGTAATCAAGCAGCGGCGAGTCCGCTGGTCGCTCTCCTCCACCCCGCCCTACGTCGCTACCCTTCCGATCTCTGGTGCAAATGAGGACAACGACGCGTATGAGGACAACGACACGTATGAGGACGACAAGACGTATGAGGACGACGACACATACGAGGACACACCGCACTCCCGAGCCTCTCCCGCAGGGAGCCACAAGCACACCTTGCACCACAAGGTGTTCGGCGTCTACCTCAACGGCCATCGCAGTGGCGAGGGCAGCAGCAGCAGCCGCTCGGTGGGTCCGCGTCCCCAGTAACCGCGGTCGCCAGCCGCGCACGCCCTCAGTCGTCGCTCTGATAGGCGGGAATTGCCGCTGGCAAGTCCACTACCTCTGCGCTCCTACGCGGGCACGGCGTGCCCATCATGTACACGGACGTCCTCACGCACAAGGTCGTCGAGCCGGGTACGGTCACGTTCGTGCTAAGCGCGCGCGCGTTCAGGCCCCACGTACTCTGCAAATCCAGAAGCCGGGCGTGCACGAAGGCCTTCGTGGAGGATATAATCATGGGAAGTGTGTCATTGAGCGTGCTCGAGACATGCTTATCAGGTGCGCTCCTATCAGATACTGCTTTCAAATATCTGCTATTCTCACTAGAGGAATACTGGGGCAGGACCACCTCAAAAGGCAGTGGACAACGACCTGCCACACATCACTATCCAGATACCCGTCCCCCAGGAAAGCCTTGAAGCTATTTTGTAAGTTCCTCGTCCTGCCAGCTTGACAGCGTCATATGCAGACCGCGCTGCAGGGGGTGCTCTGTCAAGTCTCGTCAGGATGCAGAAGGCTACAAACCGCAGTCATCGTACGCCCACCAAGGCGGCACATCCACAATCTTGGTCAATAACGACAGTCTCCGGCTGCTCCCGTCCAGGAGCGTGACGCGCAAATCCTCCTATAAACTTCTATGCAAACCATGGCATGGACTGGGTTGCGCGCCCAAACTTCATCACAGCTCGCCCAAAGGCTTCATGTGCGTGGGCCCCATCAAGAAGGTGTCGCGCATGGACTACGCGCTCGCGTTCAAGTTGTCGCTCAAGGATAAGAAGCACCTCGACATGCTCCCCTTGTGTGAGAAGTCGTGGACGCGGCACGCCGGATTTGGGCTTGTGCCGGACGTGGGCTCATGCACGTTCCTGCCCGGGTTGCAAGGGATCAGCGAGGGGATGCGGTATGCGATGTAATACCAGCAGCGCGACGGCAAGGACCAGGACCGGCTGCACCAGGCCTTCGGCGAGTGCGTCGCGGGGTACGAGGAGGATCCAGACGTCGGTGAGAAGGCGCTTGCTGCAGACCGAAGTGAAGATAGGCTTAGGTTTCGACGAATCTGAGCACTTACGTATACTCTCCACCGTGTATCCAGAGAAATTGGAAGACATATCCCTCGCATTTTGGACATCTATGTCTCTGCGAGGTTGCGGCACCCTCTGTGTCTCCTGCGTCCTAGGCAATCAGCGCTCCGCGTTGCGTTTTCGTCATCTTCGCCGTGTCTTCGTTTTTTTGTCGTCTTCATCGTCAATTTTGGTCGAACCGTATGATGCAAACACGTGAGTCAATGACGAGCCAACTTCCGCCTCGGCACTTTGGTCTGACGTCCTTTTCAGCGGTACGTCTGCCGCGTGGGCAGCGTATAAGCAGACGCGCCCACGCTCACGGACCTGTCATACGCAGGGCTGTTATTGTCAAGGTCGTGCAACATCGTCGCCAACTTCATGTTCATCGCCGTCTCGTGGTACTGTGCCGCCCGAGGGTTCGGTTGGACGCCCCGCGGCGTCCTCAAGATGCTCCTCGCGAAGGTTATCCGTGGTGAACGGCCTGGCCGGTCTTCACATGTTTAGGCGCTCGATCGCTTACAGCGGGACTGCTTACAGGTTCGGGATACTTCTTGTAAGTCTCGCGGTGCATTTCCAGACTGGCCCGCGGAATCGCTCACCAATCTTCGCAAGAGTATTGTTGTTGAACAGCGTGTACCTCGTGGAGGCGATTCTCATTGTGAGCGGCAACTGAGCTCCTGATCTCGAGCCGTACTCACGCATATGAAATTTCGATCCTACAGATGCGGGCGCCTCCATCTCACTCGGGAAACGCTCACATTACCGTCTTGACCGAACCGTTCGTGCTTTTGAACTTGTACAATATCACATCGCTCTTGCCGGTCACCGTCTGTGCACAGGCTGACCGCGACCCTGATATGCCGATTCCTTCTGGCACTGCGCTCAGCGAACTCACAGGCGACGGGCGAGTGTTTCAATGTGTCCATGATGGACTCGCCACGGTTCGCCTCGCATTTCGCCGGTTTGAGCGGAGGAGTCATCCCTGACGAGTCAAACGAGGCGATGCTTGACGGAGGCGCAGCAGTCGGTGATTGAGACTTCCCATCGAATCTTACGGGGTCGGAGTAAGCTGCTGACCACGCACCAACGTATTCGTCAGTGTGCTGGTTATTTAATTGCGTCGACCTGCATGATCCCTTGGTATCCCGCACGCCCATAGAAGGTCTTTATGGTCCTCGCAGTCCCACGGCGAGATCGCCTCGTAAATGCTTCAAAACCTCCTTTGGAATGCCAGAGTTAAGTGAGGTACACCACGAGTGTCGCCGGAAATACGCGCATAGTAATCAGATAGAATATAGAAGGGTCGATGTGTATTCAGGCATCGCGTTCCCTGATCAGTTGAGCATGACGGTTGAGACAGGGTTCCTGTGTACGTCGTCCCATTCCCGCGACGCTATAGCAGAGGCCATGCCCGCCGTCGTGGGCATTTCCGCAAACAGCGACCATGTCTGCCGCCATGGGATTCAAAAGCCCTTGTCCGATGCGCGTACCGATTTGATGGAAGCCCCCCGTGGCAAGCGAGATCGAGCACGCGGTGGGCGGACACCAGCGTGTCCCGCGAGCGGTCATTCGGAGTGCACCTCGATGAGCTGCCTGAAAGCCCGAGTACGCGTGAGCGACCAAGTACAACGTTGCAGAAACGTTCACTAAACATCACAGTTTCCCGGGATCGCCTAGAGCTATTGCATCGGCGAGTGACGCAGAGGCGGACCAGCATGCTCTACTGGCAGTGGGGTGCGTAAAGGAAGAACAGAGAGGGAATCGTCACCTCAACGATCTGCTCTCCAGGTTTGGCTGTCCCCGGAACCGGAGCCATCAAGGGGTGCTTACGAGCTTGGGATCCATCTGTATACGTGATCGTTTTCACACCGCACGACATTGAAGCATTGTCCGCTGGCACAGGCGGGTCCCCGTCATATACCTGGTGCCTCTGCTGAGTCACGACTGGAATATTCCGACCATGGTCCAACATTCCTGTGTAAGACGATGCGTAGCAGCGATGAGTGACGTCGTGCAATGTTCGCTCCGGAGGATGAGCAAGCCAGCAAATGACTTACGTGGTGTTCGATCCGGTGTCGAGGAACATCCTGAAAGTTCCCGGCCCTATTTCCTGTTGGATCGTGAGCTGATACACCCACAATATACATTGAGAGAAGTATGTTACCGCAAGCATGAAATATGCGGCGCCTGCCAGGATGTTGTCTGTAAAGACATGAGACACATATCCAG
This sequence comes from Trametes cinnabarina, assembly GCA_000765035.1. Taxonomy (NCBI): domain Eukaryota; kingdom Fungi; phylum Basidiomycota; class Agaricomycetes; order Polyporales; family Polyporaceae; genus Trametes; species Trametes cinnabarina. The sequence continues at coordinate 10,169 of CCBP010000774.1, forward strand.
TATGGAGTCATGGCCTCTCGTCCATTGAGGCAAAGTATCCAGTGTCGAAGTTTTGGGCTGTAAACACCCTCGCTAGAGGGCTGCGGCACGCCTGCCTAGGGCAGACTAGGCGAACATCGATGTCGAGGAGTAAGAACCGTCGCTGCACATGTACGGTGCAGCACTGAAGGCGCACGTGAATGACGCAAAATCGGGACGGGGGTCCCATCATAACTGCAGCATATTGCTTCCATTGTACCACGACCCTAGATATATAAGACAACCTCAAACAGCAGTGCGTATGCTCGTATACGCTGCTGCAGTGTTCTGCCGGCCATATAGAATCATGACTCCGTGGACCACCGAGAAGCCCGGCGTTGATCCGAGTCCTGCACCGTTAACAACCCTACTCGTCCTTTCGAGCACTGAGGCTCAGGATCAGCACATGCACAACGGTAGGTCTGCAAAATGGAATATACTCACAGGTGTCTGTACGGTATATTAGAGATATCCGGAGATTGATATATGGCGGTCACACAATTATCAGCTTGATCGCCCGGTGGGCGTACGATACGGAACGGCACCCATTGAGCGCCGCTACTGATGTATGGCTGAAGAAAGAAGATGCACTCCAGGGAAGGCGCAAGCAACGGTGCCATCGTGTTCGTCGCGTGTGCAAGAGTGGCATCCGAGTCGTCTAGTTGCTTCTCGCCAGCTGGGGTGAGTCTCCCCCGTCCTTTGAAGAGATCAGCGTCGGGAAGGTCGGCGAAATCGAGATGTAGCATGAGCAATTCCAATTGTTGAAGACCCGAGAGAGCACGCCCTATCTCGACCTGCATATGATATTTAGCTTTGGCAACTAGGACGTGACTGAACATACCAAGGGCAGGTCCTCGTGCGCCGTCATCCGATAACGGTGGATACGTAGGATGACGAGAGACGGGAAGGCCGCGCCGATGTGGCGGACGAGCTGAGTACCAGTAGAGTCCGCCCTGAACTCGATCTCCAGGAATGTGAGAAGAGGAGCCTCTATTTTGGACAGTACGCGCAACATGTCCGAGGAGGATAGCAGAGGTGAGGTCCATTGGACGCCCTCATTGAGAATAGCCTCTCGGAAAGGGGTATAATGCTTGTAATGTCGCGGCCAGCACCGCAGACTGAGCTCTTGAAGACCATGCGACAGGTGAGAATATATGTCATCTTCTGGATCCGGGTGCGCTATGGCCAAGGCTTCCATATCGTGCCATAAGTATTCAGGATCGAGTGAGAACGGACATGCCGGAGATAAGGCGCCCTGAGCAGGATTGGCGAGCAATAGGCAGGCAACACGGAGGCGAGGCATGCGGATAAGCAGATGAGACAGAGAACTTGACGACGGCGCCCGCTCCCCACGGATCGAGAACTCTTGTAGCAAGGGCCATTGCCAACTCGCCAACTCGTCGATTACGACGGAAGCACTGGGGATGATCAGACGCTCGATGTGATCATGAACACCTCTAAGTATGAACGATGTTTGTTTCTTTTCTGCTTCCAGTACCTGGTCGACGGAACGTTCTTGCATGGGTTGGTAGATGAAGCTGGACAGCCGTGCGAGGGAGTCGAATGTCACATCTTGTGGCAACACGTCATTTGGGTGACACAAGGGCCCGAAGATTGCAAGGTGTTGAAGGTGAGGCGTCGACAGAATCGCTTCAAGGAAGTATGGCGAAATACCGGGTAAGCCAGATGGGGATGCAACATCTAGCTCACGAGAGATGGACTTGTCTATGGACATGCGTATGGTGTGTAATGCCGGCATCGAATGGAGGGCTTGTCGCAAGCCATCGCTGGCCCGTTTGACGGCAGCAAGCTGGCGACTGAAGGCCTCTTGTTTCCTCTCGTCATTCAAGTATGCATCACTGACTAGATCCAGCCATCTCATTTCCGGCCTGTCAAAGCACCCGGACAACGAAAGAATGCTGCGTTGTGGAGATGAGAGCCGGCAGGGCTTAGCACAAAGTGCGATACGCACCGTACGTATGGCCACAGCGAGCAAGATATGAACTCTGGCTCGTGTTCTTCATCTACCTTCCGTGATCGGATATTGCAATGTCGAAACAGGATAGGAGAACATTCCACGCGAATCCATTTGCAGCTCAAGGACAGGGGGCGTAGGCTTCGCGCGCGATGAAGTTTCTCGAATATAATGCGCAGAACGTCGCTATCTAGACGATGAAACGTGTCCTTGCGCATTGTTCCAGCTAACAAGCTTGAAGAAGGATGCCCAAAGACACTGTCTACGGGCTGGTGGGCACTGTCCATGAGCGTTGCGGTGAGGGCAATTGTTGGGGACAACGGTCTGTGGGATGCAATCTTGGTCAACGACGGCGTCCGGCTGCTCCCGTCCAGCCTGAGAAGCGTGACGCGCAAATCCTCTTTTAGACTTCTATGCAAACCATGGCATGGACTGGGTTGCGCGCCCAAACTTCATCACAGCTCGCCCAAAGGCTTCATGTGCGTGGGCCCCATCAAGAAGGTGTCGTGCATGGACTACGCGCTCGCGTTCAAGTTGTCGCTCAAGGATAAGAAGCACCTCGACATGCTCCCCTTGTGTGAGAAGTCGTGGACGCGGCACGCCGGATTTGGGCTTGTGCCGGACGTGGGCTCATGCACGTTCCTGCCCGGGTTGCAAGGGATCAGCGAGGGGATGCGGTATGGGATGTAATAACAGCAGCGCGACGGCAAGGACCAGGAGCGGCTGCACCAGGCCTTCGGCGAGTGCGTCGCGGGGTACGAGGAGGATCCAGACGTCGGTGAGAAGGCGCTTGCTGCAGACCGAAGTGAAGATAGGCTTAGGTTTCGACGAATCTGAGCACTTACATATACTCTCCTCCGTGTACCCAGAGAAAATGGAAGACATATCCCCCGCATTTTGGACAACTATGTCTCTGCGAGGTTGCGGCACCCTCTGCGTCTCCTGCGTCCTAGGCGATCAGCGCTCCGCGTTGCGTTTTCGTCATCTTTGTCGTGTCTTCGCCTTGTTTGTCGTCTTCATCGTCAATTTTGGTCGAACCGCATCGTGTCATCATCATAAGCATGAGTCTTTTGTCGATTCACATGGCATTGGTCGTCGCCCCTCGTGGAACCGCACGATGTCATCGTCATTGATTTGACTTCTCGGCTGGTCAAACTCACGGTTGAAAGCCTTCGGAATTCGTCATAGCCTTCCATTACGTTCGCATTCCACTCATTTCTCATTGTACCTCAAGCGATCTTGTACGGGTATTGTTTAGGACACATCAGGACTCCTTGCTCCCTTTTCAGAGCTAGCGTTTGCGTTGGGAATTACTCAATCTTTTGCAGTATATCAATCACTTCCGCGACTATCTCCCTACGCTGCGCATTGGTACGTACTACTCGAGCACTGTATATGTAGTCACCAGCAGTAGCGTAGCGCCATCCTGTAATTTATATGAAGCTCGCATGCGTGGTATCTGTACATCGTTGGGTATATCTGAAGCATTCAAGTGTCATTCAAGACCGTGTTCGCTATAAGCCTGGCAGCCCCTATAGCACGTTACCGCACATATCCTGAAGTGTAGTTCGAGTCACTTAAGCACTAGATAAAATTGCTTAAACACATCTTGTTTGTACAGAAGTAGCACGTCCCCTCACGAGAAAACAATATCAATCAACAGGCGTTCTGGTTGGCAATCAGAATGCCGCGGGCCATCGCCGGTACCGGTCGTCACAGTTCGTTGTGCATAGTGTTGCCGCGAGGCGAGGAGGGGCGAGTCGAGTTGGTCAACTCGGGAAAACTCGAAAATTCGAGTCCGACCGAGGCGAGCGCCCGAGTTCCCTCGGCGAGTTGTCCACGAAAGGAAGTCGTCTGCGAAAGCAACTATCTACATACATAGACAATAATTTCAGGAGAGAAGAGAGATGAGGCAGCACGGGGATGTACTTAGTTCATACTAGGATAGGGTGTACGACTATTACGGAGGAGGTCCTCAAGCTCCTGCAGCTTGTTGTGAGCAAGCAATTCCTTCATGGCAGCCAAAGTGACTGGTCCTTCGATCAGATAGTCCTCCTCCTTCGCGACCAGATGAGCGGATAGGTTGAGTCGTGATTGCTTAACGTGGTACTTTAGGCCTTGTAGAGCCTCCATGAGCTCCGACGCGATGCGGCTCCGTCGGAGCGTATCAGTCTCCTTGCTCGACGAAAATACCCGCTCGCATGCTACTGCGGATGCTTGGGCAGTCAGGATGTCAATAGCGACTCGGTGCATATACGGGTACACCTTCCTGTTCCGCTGCAAGGGGTTGACTTCAGCCAGATATATCTGGGGCAAGAGCATCAAAACACTCACTGCCCAGAAGACGAGGAGATCATCTCCTGTCTCAATATCACTTGTGAGACCGTCCGCGATGTAGCGATCAAACTCGCTTTTCACTGTTGCGCGATCTTGTGCCCGGAGGTGCGCCTCAGTATCCTGCATGCACTGGGTTGGGTGGATGCTGGCACTGGTGCCGGCAGACTCGGAAGGCACGGAGTGCGCACCAATGATGCTTGAGTCAGATGAGTATGGACGGACGGTCCTGTTGCGTGCCGGCAGCAGCTTCTGAGTGCGGGAGAGGAGGCGGGAGAGTCCAGAATTCTGGGCTTCAAAAGTACTTGATGAACCGGTAGCGATACTGGTATTACCGGAGGCCTGATGGGCGACATTGAGCGGCTGGATCTCGAGGCGCTCTTTTGTGCGGTATTCCTGCATCTGTTGCAAGTGTGAGAAAACGGTATGTACACATGACCAATGACTACGCACTGCATCGAGTACCCATTCTTCTGCCTGAGCGAGGGCTTCGGGTGTCCAATGGTCACGAATCCAACTCGTTTTGAAAGCAGGATTCAGCACTTATAAATAGGTTAGTTAACAGGTTGCAGAGAGTGTCAGAGGTTGTACGGACTCACCGATCGCAAGGGCATGAATACGGGACTTCCTGCTCTTGTATACATACTCCTGAATCTTCTCGATCCCTTTATCGAGGTACGGCCGCATATGTGGCAGTTCATCGCGGAGTTGATGCCATGCGACGAGGACAAGCTCGTATGCGGGGAGGGCAATGCTCAAGCATGGTGTTCGTTCCGACGAAACAAGCTGCTGCGCTTGATGCGCGCCCTCAAGGATCTGAAATATATCCTTCAGGGTATCCAATTCACCTGTTTTTAGTGCAACATGAGAGATGTCGGCACGGGAGGCATGCTGTAAGAACTTCTCAATAGCCTAGTTCAATGTGGGTGCCTGGTGAGTCAGAAAGCGTCACAACTGGAACTGCAGGGATTCACCTGGTATAGCAGGAATACCCGCTGAATCATGAGGAAGGTAGAAGACCATCGAGTCTCACAATCCCGGAGAAGCTGCAGAACGGGGAGGGTGATGGTCTCACCCGCTGCATTCCTCCACAGTCCATCCTTTTTCCCCTCTTCGATTGTTCTTCGAAAGTCGACGCGTCTCTGGTCGGACTGTCGGCAGAAGGATACGAGGCTGCGCACCTTCCCCACAGGATCTGCCTCCAGCGCCTCTGTGACTTCCTCACGTCGGGCATGGGGGACTTCAGCATCGGATAGATCTAGAAGAGGTGCAAGGGGATTGGTCTTGATCTCTTGCAAAATATGCTGAACAGCAATATTAATGACGTGCGGGAAGCATCTAGTACCGAACATTCGTCAACAAAGAATAGCACACCGAGATGGAATGCCAGTGTGTGTTACCTTATCCGGTTCCCATTTCGGTCGAAAGGAATGCCGGCACGTCCCAGGAGCCGTTCCAGCTCTGCCATGAGGGTATCATTCGAGCTTGCATTATCAAGAGTGAACATTCCAATCTGGATTGCAACACTTGAGCATGGGGGGCAGGAAGGTGATTCTATAGATGTTGCTCACCTTTGAGAGAAGACCAGCGTCACGCAGTATATTGATGATGACGTCTGCGACAGAAGCACCGGCGTGTGACCACACACGCCGGAAGGCTATCAGGTGGTTGCACGAAGACAGGATGTTGCCCTTCATATCTTGACGGACATGGTGTGCCGTGATCGCAAGATATGAAGCGAGTTCCTGGTCACTCCAAATATCACAGGTATAATGCACACGGCCAGTTGAGGACTAGATGAAGAGCATTTCAATACATGCCAATACCATAGTCGTTACAGTACGCACCCTGAGCTCGGCAAAGACTGCCTTCTTCGTCTCTGCCCACTGTCCCAAGATCGCCTCAGTGAGCTTTGTGCGATGAGGGTAGTCCTTCTCGTCCAAGTCGGGTCGTAAATAGAAGATCAGGTCTTGAAACTCTTCACGTTCAACAACGTTGATGGACTGACAAAACTATTCAGTGCTATGTCTGCGATGAAAATGGGATAGCAAGCTTACCTGGTCGTCTGCAGCAATCCAGCGTGCAAGGTAGTAGAGAAGGCCCTCGGGCGTGAACTTATCTTCACGAGGGCAAGGACGGCGGCTGGCAGTCTCCTCAGTTGCTGTCGAGACATGCTTCCATTCACCAGTGAAAATCTTGCAGACCGCTTCATAAGTCTCGCTGTGCTTGCTCTTGAGGTGCGCACGGATTGTATTCGTGACACCACCATCCGCGCTGTTCTTGTATGTCTTCCAGCTGTGGACAAGTGTCAGCGCATACCGATGCATGGCACAGATGGTCAAACTTACGACACGCACAGCTTACAACCTACGAAGGGTGTCTTGGGCTTCTGTGTCAAGACAGGCTCCTCTTCCGGCTTTGGTCGCACGGAAGGCTCCTCCCGGGTCTCGAGCGGTCGGCAAAAGTACCAAACGTCCAGTGCTGCACTGCTATGATTGCACTGCTGCTTCACGGAGGTTTCTGCGGCGCTGGGGAGAAGGCCAGATGGAGGGATGAAGCGGGGCTGCTGTGACTGGGAGGCGGTCTGTGCAGCATCCTGACTACCACTCCCCGAGTCTGTCACTTGGCCGGGCCGGAATGGCAGCCCCGTACTCTCACCGAGCTCATCCTGGGTACTGCGCTGAGGAGGGGAAACAGCGGTGGCATGCGAAGTCGCGCCTGTGAGTTCCTGGGGTGTTGGGCCCACACCGACCACACTTGCTGTTGTCGGAGTCCCTGTCCAATCTGCCGGGTGCCGTTTAGATCGTTTTCGACCGCTGACTCCCTGCTCAATGGCCGGCCGTTTGCCACTGTGTTGTGCTGCCGTCGAGCCAGGCTGAGGAGCACTCGAGCTGACGGCGAACGGCGAGGACTGATTGACGACGGCAGCTGTTACATCCTGCAATGTGACAGCAGGTGCTTGAGGTACTCCGGGAGATCCAGTATGGAACGGAAGCGTGAACGTTGCAGCTGCTGGTATAGGAGGAGGCGGAGGTATGCCTTGCTGAGCCGGAAAGGTGTAGTACCAGGTCGGCAGTTGAGCTGTTGGAGATGCGCTTTGAGCGCTGCATGAGCAGTTATATGGGTTACCGCAGTGACACGAATTCATGGTGAGATAGAATGAGGGGACGCGGACACGGGCGACGATGCTGAAGAATATATATTGCACCCATTGTACCGACTACACTGCTGGTCCTCCACCGTTCGAAATCCAGAGAAAAAAATCGAAATGTTTCACCTGCACTTCAAGCCCAGCGGTTGCTTGAAAAAGGTTGCCGTGGAGTATCCGTGGGGAGTATCGCCAGGATAAAAGAATGCGACGATGGGAGCCTCATGCGTCGCGTTGCGCTGAGGAGGAAGAGGAGGGCGCGTCGGCGTTCGTCGCGCGTCGCAGATGGTATATTCTGCCCAATGAGAGTGGATTACATAATCCTTAGCCACCTCGCCGAGTTGCCTCGCCAACTTGCCTCGCCTCAACTCGATGCTCGAGTTTCTCGAACTCTCCCCCCGAGTCGAGTCGAGTCCCGAGGTCAGCTCGCCTCGGCGGCAACACTAGTTGTGCAGAGGCAAGCGTCGGTGGCATGAGAAAGTCCACTGGTTCCAGAAGCAGCTAGTGCCCGAAAAGGGAAGCTTGAGGGGGAAGTTGGTATCGTGCGACTTCTCCATCTGTTGAAAATTGAGGGGCAATCGAAACGAATGGTGGTCCCATCGCAGGCTTGACCATGGCTACCCAGGATACGTGAAAAAAATTCTGTTGTGTGACTTAGCCACAATTCGCGATCACAAACATTGATAAGAATATACAGACCACCCCCAAAACGCAAGACTTTTCCGACTTCGGATTGCAATAAATAAGGCTTTCAAGCGCTTCACCCTTGTCCAGTGTGTGAGAAAACGAGGTTGCGCGAGAGCGGGGGACAATGAATCGCGTTTGTACCGTGCAAACGCGTGAGTACTACTCGACGCGCGCGGGCGGTTAAATACGTACATGAGTGGCGCGTAACTAGGTAAGCACAAGACATTCGGACTACAATAAAATGTAAAACCAGAACAAGGCGGGCGCACGCGCTCGCTCGTCCGGACTCAGAACACAAGAAATTCCAACACACCCCCTCGAGCGAGGCGCGGGCGTCATCAACAAAAATAATACAAAAGAAAACAAATTCACCCCCTGAATCTACCAAGCTACGCTGTCGTCGATGGCGGCGCTGGCGGTCTCGTTGAGTTGCGGGCAGTCGCGCTGGTAGTGACCCTTTTTGGTGCACTTGAAGCAGGTGATGCGCTCGATCGGGGTGCGCGGCTTCGTGATCGCGGCGAGGGCAACGTCGTCGGGAGCACGGGGAGGGGGAAGGGAGGCAGCGACACGGGCCTCTTCATTGACGAGTCGCTTGATGACATGTTCGAGGGAAAGTTCGTGTTCGGGGGTCGAATCGAGAGAAACGATAACTTGCGAGTAAGCGTCGGGCAGGCCATTCGTGAGGACGAGAATGGTATGTTCATCCTCGATCGGGGCATCGATCTCATCGAGGGTGCGGGCGGCGCGTCGGACGTCGGCGATCCATGACGTCATCGGCTGGTCGGGTCTCTTCGCCATGCGCCAGAAGTTGCGCAGGAGCGCCATGCGGGTACCAAAGCCGCGGGCTTGATGAATCCGGCGAAGTTCTTCCCACACTTCATAGGCGTAGGTGCCTGACGTGTGGCCATATTGGGCGGGCTCGATGTTGAGGATGATTTCGGCACGCGCGAGGTTGTTCTTCTCGCGCCAGTTCTTGACGGCACGCGAGTTTTCAGAACCGAGCGGGCGGGTGTCGCTGACGGGGTTGCTGGCGATCTCCCACAGACCCTTGCGGGTGAGCAAGGCTTGAATACCGATGATCCATTCGGTGTAATTCTCGTCGTTGAGTTTCGCGATCGCGGGCGGGGAC
>CCBP010000775.1:0-49701 GCA_000765035.1 Trametes cinnabarina
GAGCGCGTCCGGTTTTGCGCCGAGTTTTCCGGGGCGGAATCGGATGACAAGATTGAATTGTGACAGGAACTCCGACCAACGAGCCTGGCGACGAGTCAAGAGCTTCGTAGTGGAGAAGTACTCGAGGTTCTTGTGGTCAGTGACGACGTCTATCAGAGTTCCGGAGCCTTCGAGGTAATGGCGCCAGGTCTTGAAGCATTCAAAGATGGCGAGGAGTTCCTTGTTGTGAGTGTCGTAGTTGAGCTCCGCTCCGGAGAGAGTCCGGGAATGGAATGCAACGGGGTGGAGTTCCCCGGACTCCGTGGTGATCGACAGGATTCCGGCAATGGCGTAGTCAGACGCGTCCGTCTCGACGGTGATCTGGCGGTCGGGTTCCCAATGGTGTAGGATCGGTGCGGAAGTGAAGGCCTTCTTGAGCGCATTGAAAGAGTCCCGACAACGTTGGTCGAAGTTCCACGGAACTCCCTTGCGGGTGAGGCGGGTTAAGGGAAGGACGATCTCGGAGTAGTTGTGGATGAACCGACGGTAGAAGTTCGCAAATCCGAGGAACGACTGGATATCCCGGACTTTCCGGGGTTCCGGCCAGTCGAGAATCGCCTTCACCTTCGACTCCGCCATGGTCAGGCCTTCCGGGGACAAGATGTAGCCCAGGTACTCGACGGAGGTCGCGTGGAATTCACACTTGTCCGCCCGAGCGTAGAGCTTGAATTTCCGGAGCCTCCGAAGGACTTCCTTGACGTGCTGCCGGTGTTCCTCGAGGGAGTTGGAGTAGATGAGGATGTCGTCGAGGTACACAACGACGCATACGTCCAGGAGGTCCGCGAACACTTCATTGACAAAGCGTTGGAAGGCTGCCGGGGCGTTCGAGAGTCCGAAGGGCATCACGAGCCACTCGAAGGAACCGTACCGTGTCCGGAAAGCCGTCTTCCATTCGTCACCGGGGGCAATGCGGACGAGGTTGTAGGCATGTCGAAGGTCGATCTTGGTGTAGATTCGGGCTTTCCGCGGAGTATCGAGGAGGTCCGAGACGAGCAGTAGGGGATAGCGGTCCTTCCGGGTGATCTTGTTGAGCCCTCGGTAGTCCACACACAGGCGGAGGGAACCGTCCTTCTTTTTGACGAAAAGGACCGGAGCTCCGCACGGTGAGTTGGATGGCCGGATGAATCCCGAACAGAGGTTTTCTTCGATATACTCGCGCAGTGTCCAACTCCACCTGGGACAGCGAGTAGATCGGACCGAGGGGCGGAACCTTGCCCTCCTCAAGAGTAATCTTGAGATCATAAGGCCGGTGTTCCGGAAGAGTGTCTGCTTTCTTCTTGCTAAAGACATCCGCGAACTCATGGTACTCCGGCGGGACTCCGGATAGGTCCGGGGTTTCCCCTTCGACCGACGAGCTGCAGGCTTTAACAGAGTCCAGCGAGACGGCTGACAGATTGAGAGTATAACTCTCTGACCCGGGCGCCCGGCACGCACGCAGGAAGGCCGCGGCGTTGACCAGGGTGACCCGGGGAACCAACGAAGGAGGGACCAAGGGGTACGACTCTGAAGAGCTCCGAGGAGCTTCCAACGGAGAAGCCGAGGGATACGACTCCGGGGGGCTCCGGAGAGCTCCCGACGGAGAAGCCGAGGGAGTCCGAAGTAACCGAAGGTACCAAAGGAACCGAAGGAACCGAAGGAGCAGGACGTGTCGGAGGGGCTGTCTGGAATTGTATGCTATGCTTCTTCCAATCAATCAAGGGATTGTAAGCGGAGAGCCAGCTATAACCGAGAACAGCGGAGACCGACTTGTTGAGCGGGGTTACGAAGAAATCTACCGAGATGACCTCTCCAGAAGGGAACTGGATAGGCAGGGTGGAAGTCCGAGAGATGACGTTGTTAGAGGTGCCATCGAAGAGTTGCAAACGAATAGGTGGAACCGGAGAAGTCGGAATTCCGTAACGTTGAACGAAATCTGAATCAATGAAGCAATGAGAAGAACCAGAATCGACTAAAGCGTGGAAGTCCGAATGGATGAGCTCGGAATATAGCGTAACATGAAGTGAAAGAGGGTCGGAAAGAGCGGACACGTTGAGCCGGAGTACTGGGGGGAGCTCCGGAACTAGTCCTGTGCCAAGGGGGTCACCGCAGCCCTCACCCGACACGGTTGGCAGAGGGCTGCTGACTAGTTTTTTGACTCCTCCTCAGCCCCGGACTCTGGCTGGGCGTCCGAGGGAGTTTCCGGATTTTCGGAGGTCTGAGCAGCGCGGCCCTTTGCTGGGGTGTTAGTCTTCTTCGGGCAGACTGCGGACACATGTCCGGAGCCCCCGCAGAAGAGGCAAAGGTTGTTGGCGAAGCGGCGCTGACGTTCCTCCTGCGTAAGCTTGCCGTCCTTACCCAGCTTGTCAGCGTAAGGCTTGGTGGCTTGCTTTGACGGGGTTTTTGGAGTTCCAGATGATGCCCGAGGGGTTGTCGACGACGAGGTGGAAGGGGTGCTCCCTGAGGACTGACTAGGCCAATAGGACGATGATGGCTTGGATTCTGAGGTGGACTTTCCAGAGGTTCCGGAAGATGACTTGGAACCTCCAGAGGACTCCCGGGCTTGCTCCGCCTTGTGTTCCCAGTACCTGTGGTCCAGGGATTGCGCTAGGTTGCGGAGTTCCTCCAGAGAGTCCGGCTTCCCGACCTCGGAAATCCGGTCCTTCAGGCGAGTGGGGAGACCCTTGTAGAATTGATAGCGGAGAGCGGCGCGTCCCCAGCGGACTTGTGTAGCGAGGCGATTGAATTGCGTAATATACTTGGCAATCCGCTGGTTGTCCGCCATCCGGAGGTTCTCGAGGTCATGTTCGGCTGGTCCTGTAATGTCGTAGGGGCCGAAGTTGACCCGGAGTTCCTCCTGAAACACCGCGTAGGAGTACAGGAATTCTGGCGGATTACCCGAGTCGCGCTCCAGGAGGTAGGGTTCGAACCACACGAGAGCCATTCCCTTGAGGTAGGAAATAGCGTAAGTGACCTTCTTCTCGTCGGTGTCGAACGTCCTGGGGCGAGCTTTGAAGACCAGTTCCAGCTGCGTGAAGAAAGAACGGAGTTTCAAGGGATCTGACCCGTCGAACTGGTCGGGTTCCCTGACGTTGTGGCATTCGGACGAAGAGGACGGAGCTCCGGACGACGCAGCGGAAGTGGCCTGGGTAAGCCGGAGTGTCTGGGCGAGCAACAGCATAGCCTGTGCCAGATCCCGTTGAGGGTCAGAAGTGGATGCGGGAGCGGGGTCCGGGAGGTGCGGCGGAAGATCTCGGGCTTCCGGGACTGGCGCGGCGGGCTGGGGGCTCTGCCGAGACGGAGTGACGAAGGGGTTGTTGGGTGACGTCCGTGGGTTCTCGGAGGGGTCAGGAGGAGGGTTGACTGAGGTGGGCTGGGGGAAACCGAGAAGTGGAGCTCCGGGAAGACGGGACGGGCCCGCCTCCGGAGTTCCGGCGTTCAACTCGGCTAAGGGAGACTGAGTGGAGACGTCTAGGAGAGGCTGAGAACCTGCAGGACGAGTAGGAGTAGTTGGGTCCACAATGGGAACTCGGATGCGACGCGCGGAGAATCCGGGCCAAACACCTTCAGGTTCGGATGACATGACGAGACCCTCAGTGTGAGTCCGGATTCACTGTTAGGACGCGTGCCACCGGAGGGCGGAGGGAGCGTGCGGAGGTCCGAGGGGTTTCCGAAGGGGATTCTGGGGAACCCGGAGGCACGATGGGTGGGGACTTCGGCGAGGCTATTAGCGACGCCCTGAGCGATCTCGTCTAAGTGTCCCCTATTTGCTAGAGGGCACCGACAAGAGGGATGGAGGGGTGACGGGGGACCGACGGACGACGAGCGGAGTTCCGGCGGGAGGTCGGAAGAGACAGAAGGATAGATTAGAGTAGAGTAAGTACAGAGTAAGTAACGAGGCAAGCAACAAGAATCCGAACTGGGGCAAAGGTTACTATCAGCGCGCCTTATATACTATTGGCCCTACTAGTATCGTAAGAAGTCTCACGTCATTAGTATCGGAACTTCCGGTAACCCAAGACCCTTGACGTCACACAGGCTCGGGGATCCGGTAGGTCCGACACCCTATGACGTAAGACAAGACGAAGGGATAAACCAATAGAGGCAGGTATGACGCCATAGAAGAAAAGTGCTAGACAAACTACTTAAAAGGTAAGGGCATAATTCCCGTCGGAGTTCCCGAGAGGTCCCGGCAAAAACCCGTCGGACTTTCGAGGGAAGGGCCCTTCAAGTCCTTCGGGGCACGGGACGTGACAGCTGCCGCCTATAGAGCAATAAACTCAGTCTGTATCCGCAGGACTATGATATAAGTCAAGTACCTATAGAGCAATAAACTAAAGGTACTAATCAGTAAGGTAATCGAGTAAGGGAACGTATCGAGATGCTCACCTCAGTCTGTATTCGCAGGACTGGGGTGAGCGAGCGCATACGGTGCGTATAAGTACATCGCGAGACAAGGCGTATCGTAGACAAAAGAAACAAGACATACGGGATCCGGCCGCGCCGCTGCACGGCCACTCGCGATCGATACATGTACAAGAAACAAAGACATACAAGACGAAACATAACAAGAACGAGACAGTCGCGCGCGGCGTCTCGTGCCCGCGCGCACCTCCCTTGTCGCGGACTCGCGCACGGCTTGCCCGCGACACCCAGAAACTCCAACACTCCCCCTCAAGCCTGCGCGAGCCCGAGCGCGGAGGCGAAGTGCTTGACCTTGACGCTAGGAAGGGCCTTGGTGAGGATGTCGGCGGTCATGTTGCCAGTAGGACAGTAGAGCAGTCAAATAGAACCGGCGTCAATGGAATAGCGGATAAAATGGTAGTGAATATCGATGTGCTTTGTACGCGCGTGGTACGAGCCGTCTTTCATGAGCGCGATGGCGGCCTGGTTGTCGTTGTAGAGGGTGGTCGGGTCTGCAAGAGGGCCGAAGACCTCGCCTATGAGCTGTCGGAGCCAGACGGGCTCTTTTGCGGTGTGCGTCGTCGCGATGTACTCGGACTCGGCTGTGCTGAGCGTAACGAGCTCTTGCTTCTTCGACGCCAAGGAAACAGCTCCGCCATCGACCAGGAAGACGTACCCGGTGATTGGACGACAGTGCTCCTGCGTGGCACCGTCCGCGTCGACAAATCCTTCGAGTTCGCGCTTCTGGCCACCGTAGACCAGCGAGAGCATGCGGGTGCCCAGAAGATAGCGAAAAACTCGCTTGACTGCGTCCCAGTGAGGCTGACCAGGCTTCTGCGCGAACTGCGCAAGAGTGGACACTGCAAACGCGATGTCGGGTCGTGTACCGAGTGCCGCGTACATGAGTGCGCTGATGGCCTCACGGTAGGGGACGCGCCGCATGCGCGCGACTTCGGCGGGGCTTTCCGGGCACTGCGTCTTCGAGAGCAGCTGGTGCGGGTCCATAGGCGTCGATACGGGCTTGAGATCAGTGAAATTGAAGCGTGCGAGGAGAGCGTCGATATAGGCATGTTGGGAGAGGGAGAGGGTGCCAGCGGTGAGATCACGAGAGATCTTGATGCCCAGGAGCCACGAGACAGGCCCGAGGTCGGTCAGCTTATAGAGAGCACCAATCTTCGCCTTGTTCTCGTCGAGGAGGCGTTGCGAGCTCCCCGTAACGAGGCAGTCGTCGACATGGACTGCGAGCACAATGAAGTGCTTACCTTCATGCTTGTAGAACACTCCCCAGTCCGCCTCCGCCCTTGTGAACCCCAGCTTCCTGAGCGCTGCGCACAGCGTCTTGTACCACTTCTGCCCGCCCTGCTTCAGCCCATACAGTGCTTTCTCGAGCTTGAGCACGAAAGCCTTGCGGTCTGCAAACGCGTGGTCGGGCGGCTGTTTGAGGTAAACATCCTCGTCGAGCTTCGAGTTCAGGTATACGCTATTGAAGTCGAATGAGTCTGCTGCCCAGCCGTTGCGAGCCGCAATAGCCAAGAGAAGACAGATAGAGGAAAGCTTAGCAACAGGAGCAAACGTGTCATAGTAGTCGACACCGTAGATCTGAGTGAAGCCACGAGCAACTAGCCGAGCCTTGTACTTGTCGATTTCACCGGCAGAATTATTCTTGACACGAAGAACCCACTTAGAGTCGACAATGTTGCCAGTAGAGGGTCGGGGGACGATGCGCCAGGTCTTGTTCGCGACAAGGCTGTCAAGTTCGGCTTAAATGGCGTCCTGCCACTTTGGCCAGTCTGGGCGCTTCTTTGCTTCCGCATAGGTCGGCTCGATGCACTCGGCGTCTCCCGCTGCTGCTGCCATTGCCAACTCCACCTCGTCCTCCACTGTTCGCGCCATCGCCGCCATCTCTGCTTCCTTACCCTCCTGAACCTCCTTGATCTTTGCTGTACCCTCCTGGACACCTGTCGGCAATGCTGGTTCTCCCGCGTGTCCTGAAACTGTGCCTTCGCCCGCCCTCAGTTGCCGCACATAGTCCGATTCCTTACGGACGCACGACGACCGCCTTGGCTCCCCCTCACTCCGCTGCTCCGGCTCCCTCGCAACCATCTCAGTCTTCTTCGGCCTGGAGTCCTCGGTAGGGATGGAAGGTTGGAGGGTAGTGGGTGGATCAGGGAGTGAAGATGTTGGAGAGGGTGCACGCTCGTCAAGGTGAGTACTCACAAGAGGCTGCATTGTTTGACTCTCCCCCTCGAGCTGCACCTCGACGTCGCTGTCCATGCTGGGGAACACCACGCTGCGCTCAACCGTCACTGTGTGACGTTTCGGCCAGTAAACGCGGTGTGCGTCCGATTCCTCATCGAACCCTGTCGGAGGATAAACGCCTCCGAGCGTGGTGCGCCGTACGAACATACTCGACTGTACGTGGGGTAGATAGAAATTACGCGCTCGTGTACTTACATGGTAGTAGTCAACAAGTATAAATAGAGGCGGACGCGGGCGTAGCTCGTTGTCCATTTGATTGTCCTCACTACATACACTACGCTTGTTCTAATAAACCCAACCCATCTCGCTTCCTCCGCCCACCCGGACAGCTTCGAGCCGCCAGGCGAGTGCACGCGGACTCGACATCCCCAAACGTGCAAGTGCGCAAGGTTCGGCTTGCGTCCCCAGAAGACCTCGAAAGGTGTCTTGCCGTTGAGTGCTCGGGTTGGCGTTCGATTCTTGAGGTACACCGCATGAAGAGCGGCCTCCCCCACAGCACCTTGGGCAGCGCCGCGTCATGCAGCATCGCCCGCACCTTCTCCATCACAGTACGATTGCCCCGCTCCGCTACTCCATTGTACTCCGGCGTGTCATGCGCCGTGAGCTTCCTGACTGTCCCATCTTCATCCAACAGCTTCGAGAAGTCCGCACTCAGAAACTTGCCACCCCGATCGGAGTGCAAGCAACGAATCCATGCGCCCTTCTGCATCAGGTAGAAGCCCCGGACTTTACGAAAAGATGACAGGGTCTCGTCCTTCGTGCGCATGAGGTGGAGGGAGGAATAGCGGGAGTAGTCATCGGTGTACATCGCGTAGTACTGACGTCCACCCAGGGTACGGACAGGGGATGGTCCCCAGACATCGGCATGGACTTCTTCGCCGACAGAACTTGCCCGTGGTCGTACGCGCTCAGTCGCAATCGCCTTCCGCGTTGTCTTGCCAGCAGCACAGGACTCACAGTCCTCGACAGGTCCGTCGGTGCTCGACAAAACCAACCCTTTGACAGCTCCGTGTGCTACCATGTTGCGTGCGGCCTCGGGTGTGATGTGCCCGAGCTCGCGGTGGAGTTCCTCCCGCGTGACCGCCCGAACTGGCCCCGCCGCCTGCACTGTGGCTGGCGCTGCCGTCTCGCTTCGCGGGATGCGAAGGCGGTACAAGCCGTTTCAGCGCAGTATGACTGCAACGGTTGTTCCGTCTGCGCGCGAGATCCGGCACACATTCTCCTTGAAAACAATGGCTGTACCGGCGGCTGTGATACGAGAGATTGAGACGAGGGTGACACCCATTGTGGGTGCATATAGGACGTCACGGAGGAGGACTCGGGTGCTGCCAGTACCGTTGGGGAGGTCGACGTACATGTCGCCTTTTCCGACAGCCTTGAAGACATGGTCATCGGCGGCTTGGATGGACCGCGGGGAGATCTCGACGTAGTTGATGAACTTGTCGCGATATGAGGACATGTGCCGAGTGGCGCCGGAATCAAAAAGAATGACCTCGTCTTTGACAGATAGGTCCCGCGCAAGCATGGCACTGCTCTTTGAGTCAAGTAGTTCGGCGTCAAGATACAGGTCGTCGAGGTCGCCATCACTGTACGCCTCATCCGGGAAGTCTGCGCACAGACGGTCGGCCTTGTTAGGCTCCGACACTGACTCTGTCACTGACTGCAGGTCCGGCATGTCCGAGTCCGAGTCCAGTCCTGCAACGTGCGTGAACCACGACTCGTCTTTCATCTCGGCAGCTGCGGCGGCGGTCTCCTTGGGCTTCGGCTTGCCTTTGGGACCCTGGCCTTCCTTCCCTCCCCCTGGCGCCCAGCACTCTGACTTGTAGTGCCCGCGCTTCTTGCAATTAAAGCATTCAATGTTCTTCTTTGATTTCTTCTTCCCGTTCTGATCACTGGCTGACATAGCTATGTCTGCAGAATCGGTACTCCGCTTTGCGCTCTTCGCGCGCAAGGTACGGCGCTCGTATTCGTCCGCGAGCGCCTCCATCAGCTCGTCCGGGCTCAAAACGGCGCCCGTGACTCGGGAGGTAGCGGAGATGGCGGAAAGGTAGGGTTCATAGGAAGAGGGCATGGAGCCCATGATGATGGCGAAGAAGTCATCATCGGAAGGTGACTGACCCATTGCAGCTAGGTCCTCGCGCATCGCGCGCATCTTCCCGAAGTGCACTCAAACATCGTCTTTGTCCGAGCACTTCTGCTCCTGGAGGCGGCGCCTGAGGTCGACCGAGACCATGCGTGACTTGCGCTCAAATTCCTGCGCGAGCGCCTCCCAGATTGCGCGCGCGGTAGGCTTCGCACGGATCTTCATAAACAGTGAGTCCGGAATTGTGCTCGCAATGAGCTGCTTGACGTTCACCTCGCCCTTACGCCACTCCGACAGGGCGGCCTTGTATGCGACCTGCGCTGGGTCGGGGGTCACTCCGGTAGCCGTCGCCGCGGCACCCATTGTACCTCCCGCACCTACAGCACCACCAGCGGGGCCCGCTGTCCCTGCACCACCACGGGTCCCTCCGGCGGCAGCACCAGCATCCCCTCCGGCCGTAGCGGGTCCAGCCGCCGCTCCTGGAGCGGCCGTCCCAGCAGCTGTGGCAGCCTGCGCGGCTGTAGCATGCGGCGCGATCGGTTCGCGCACGGTCCCATCGAGGTGGCCGCGGTAGCCCTTTGCGTCGGCAGCCCACAGCAACCGGTCCTTGTATAGGACCCAGTTCGAGCCGCCGAGCTCGAGCCTCGGTACACGTACGGCGTCGTCGCCGACCTTGATATTTGAAGACATTTGCAAGGTAAGTCTGACTTGTTTAGCAACTATAGAGTCCACCTAGAAGGCAGGGCTCATAACCTATAGAGCAATAAACTCAGTCTGTATTCGCAGGACTATGATATAAGTCAAGTACCTATAGAGCAATAAACTAAAGGTAATAATCAGTAAGGTAATCGAGTAAGGGAACGTATCGAGATGCTCACCTCAGTCTGTATTCGCAGGACTGGGGTGAGCGAGCGCATACGGTGCGTATAAGTACATCGCGAGACAAGGCGTATCGTAGACAAAAGAAACAAGACATACGGGATCCGGCCGCGCCGCTGCGCGGCCACTCGCGATCGATACATGTACAAGAACAAAGACATACGAGACGAAACATAACAAGAACGAGACAGTCGCGCGCGGCGTCTCGTGCCCGCGCGCACCTCCCTTGTCGCGGACTCGCGCACGGCTTGCCCGCGACACCCAGAAACTCCAACGCCGCCCAGCGCAATAACTGGTGCAGTAGCAGCTTTTAAGCGCCGCAAGGCGGCTCGAGCTGCTCGCTCAGGTGCTTCGGACACTGCATAATAGATTTAGAATGTATGATCCCAATATGTAACATCTGGGATCCTTATCCAGTCAATGGTCATTGTCTTGCTTCTCGCCAGTGCATATGTTAGCCCAACGCAGTTGTATCAGAGGTCCTGGATGGGGGAAATATGTCCAGCAGTGTCCGGGTACTGAGGGATATGTAGTACATTATCACTGCCCCGGAATCAGTATTGTACAGGAGTGTACTATATGATGTGTAGTGTAACTACAGTTCACAGTACAGAGGGGGGGTGAAAATGGGACAACAGCCACAATATAGCACATTTTCAACCACATTGCGACCTAAGGTCTCCCTGATGCGTCCCTTATCGAAGCAGAATGCTGGCAACGATGTCTTTTTACATACCTGTTGACTGCATTGTGGACTCATAATGGAGTTCATATCCGCCGCCCTTCGAACCAATCCCTCATTTCCGGGTGCATATGCAGGAAACGTTGATGACGGTCGTCAGATTATCGATACGTACGTCCGATAGCGCAGCTGTGGGCATGTACCTGTATACGCGATCACGTGCACGCGCCCTGACGCGTTGCACCGAAGCGGGTCGCTCAGTCTCGCGCGTAACCCGGCTTGCTGCCACCCGCTTTCATCCCTACGAGCAACCTCAGGTCTGTTCTCACCTTGCGTTAGTTGGAACTTGAATTCGGCGCACGTGCGCCGTCGAAGCCTGATTTTCCCCTTCTCGTACTCGCGTCCAAAACCCGATCCGCGCCCACGCCCTCCCGCAATCTTGTCCTCTCCGCGATTTCGAACCAGGTCTCCGCCCCGCGCGACCATCTATTTTCGTATGAAGCACACTAATCCTTGGTAGTATCTCGTTGTTGTTCGATTCTAAACGTCAACGGGTCGTCCGTCGACGTCGCACCTTGACACTTCGCATAGCTACCCGTGTCCTTAGCAGCCTCTCCCGCTGTCGCATTTTGCCTCTCCCGTTACGTCCCCGATGCTTCCAACCGCATACAAAAGCTCACAGACGCCTCACGGAATGCTTATCTATGTCTCCTGAGGCTGCAAGGAGTATGTGTTGCGTTTCAGAATGACTCTAACTACGGTATAATCATTACTCCATCATCTCAAATTGCCCCACAGTTTCGGATACCTGACAACGCCGCATGCCGGTATAAGGCGGAGTAATTATACAAAGGCAAGGAAAGGCCGATGAGTAGACATAATAGCTCAAATCCGCAACAGGATAACATGGAGCACTCGAAGCGGATCGCAGGTCCATCGAAAGAAAACGACACAATGCTCAATCAGCTTCCGCGCCGGAGTCTGAGCCGGTAGTCCTTACGGTATGGGGTTTGTCCGAAGGACGGTACACCTGGTCCTTCAAATTGTCTGAGAACGGCTGTCCCTTCATGTCCACGATGTCCACCATCTCGTGCTGTTCAACATCAATGTATATCTGCGGCTGCGGCTGAATGTACTTGAGCACGGGTACAAATGATGTTCGCGATCTAATACGCACCCTCCTGATCTGGTCCGGACGGACAACATTGACGTTCCTGGGAAGCGACATGCGGCGCGACTGATCGCGGGACTGGTTCCCGACACCTCGACTCGTATCGTACTGCCAGCCTTGGCGCATGTTCAAGCTTGACATGAGCGAGTTCGTATACAGCTTCGAGAGTGGTAGGTTGAAGATCAGATGAAGACCAGCAGGCTGTGGAGAACGACGGGATCAGACATACACGCGGAGACAGAGCGAAAAGGGCTCACAGTAACCAGGAAAAGAACAAGATCGATGATCGCACAGAGCGCCGTGGCCAAGCCGGTCTGTATGGTCACTGTGGCCAGTGGGTGAGTGGGAAGACCATGGATCGGACTTGCAGACGTACTGCGGATGATCCGGTTGACAACGTCGTCCGTGGCCGGAATTCCTGTCGTGTTCCTTTTCTAAGATTTTATCAGTCGAACAATGAAAGCATCATCAGCAAAGCTAAAAGGCCTACGTACGAGATGCCACACGAGAGACGTGGCAATAATCGTATCCGCGATGGCCGAGAAAGCAAGCCATATGATGACGATGACTTGGAACTTCTGGAAATGCACAAACTCCGGAATCATACCCACTGCGATAGCGGTGCCGAGACCTCCGCCTGTCGAGAGCGGCAATCAATACATGCTATGGTGGCTTGAAAATGTCAACCGGGCATACAAAACTGAGCGAATGAGCACAATGCAATGAGGCCGACCGCGATCCAGCTTCGCGTGAGCACCTTCACACGCCAGGCAAAGAAAGACTGGACTAGGCCAGCGATGATTGCCTGTACATCACACTCCCAAGGTCAGTCAAGGAACATCAGATTTGTGGGCGGAGCGTACAGTCATAGCAGGATCTGTCAATAATACGGCATGTCAACTTGGTCAACGGTTCTGATCCGGCCTGTAGATGTTACCTGTGGCGAACACTGCATAATCAACAATATCAGAAGTAATACAAAGACGACATTCGATGCACATACCCCATGTAGCGACATTGAGTGCCTCGACATTGCCTTTGGCAGCGCTATGAGCACCGATATGTCATACGTCGCAACCTGAAGGCGTTCCTCACCGAACTCGTTGACTAACGGGACATAGAGGAAGGTAATGTCGAACGCGCAGTTGACTGTATCGCAGACAAAAAGGGCCATAACCTGGAGTTGTTTCAGAGTAGTTTAGACAACCAAAAAAGCCTAAACCTACGAAAAGCTTCATCCACTTCTTGTCTCTGAATCAAGAATCAATGAATGACCCTGGAGCTGTGAATTGTGAGGATATGGAAACACATACCGCTTACACGTCTGGAAATACAGGTATGTCTGAGTGATCATAATGCCATATAGTAGGATGTTGAACACGACGCCGATAAATATCGGGCCATAGCTATTGATGCATGCATATCAGTAAACAACATGCATAACAGTTGCTACGTCCTTAGCGACGTACGTTACTGTCGCCGGAGAACCCATAGCGGTCGCGGCCTCAAAGTGGGCGGAAAACTGAGACTCTGATATTGGTAGGCATCGTGAGTCGTGCAAGCGTATTTGGCAGTGTAGACAGGAAGCCTCACAATGAGGAGCAACGAGGCGCTGGTTGAATGCGTGAGGTTTCGCCGCGGAGTAAGGAGGTGCGGAGGATTGGACTAAGAAAGGGGCTCTACCTGCAGACTACAGCAAACACGAGGGCTTACCAATATATGACCGCTTGCCGTTCCCCGTTCCCCGTTGCCAATCGACGTCGACCATCTCATGCGCCCACAGGATGTCATGGGCGGTGTCGTTGAGTGGAGACCCGGATTGACCATCTGTCGAACAGCAGCGCCGACTGTGAATTGACCCTTTCTTCGAGAAGGTGCAGTAGGGAGCTCCAGGACCCACCCAGCCAATAGCCAATAAGGTCCTGCCAATGCACATGTCAGAGTCACCGGCAGTAATTGACTTGCGGGTCATCTACGATCCAAGAGCCGCGACTTGCACCAGAGTGTGAATCTTACGGCTGCAGAGGGAAGTGCCAGGTTTGAAAAGCGAAACGATACGACTGGCATTCGGGGACGGTATCAAACCTCCGCCATCCGTGCTTGGATGAATGACAGTTTGACCATATCATGGCCTGTATAGAACAGGTCGCTCAGCGCTCTCGTGTTTAGGTCAAGACCGCAGTGAGCTGAGACTCACCATACCTAAGGACCCAACCATGGACAGCCTGCGCGAATCATGCCAGTGTCAGACGCGATGTCACGGTAAGGGCGCTTCGAAGAGATTCTGCCGGACGTATCGCGACGCGGCGATTGGTCGCTGTTCTGCGATCCCATGGTTGAAAGTTCAGTCGTAGAGTGGTAGGAACAAACCATCTTCAGCTGATTCTTCTGCATAGCTCAGAACACCCCCGCGCCACCAAATAAATACAATGGAAACGATACTATAAGGCATCTCAATCAGCAAGTACATTTGACACATTCACCTACACTTCGACTGAGCTCGCAGGCCCAATATTGGTAACTCAGCTTAATCAGTTTATAGGATGGGTCGCATATTCTGCCTGTCGAATCGCCCGTAAACGGGATCCGTTATATGGTTATGTCGTCTGAACATGCCATTAGCGACACGGGACACGGCATGCACAGGGATGCATCATTCGAGAGTACTAGGGCAGCAACCACCCTGCAGCAACCCTGTGAATGGTCCCTTGCTCCTCGGAGCCTATAGTGACACATGACCGCCGCGGCAGACCTTGAAGCGCTTCTTTTTCCACGACACAACAAGCGGGTGCTATAGCTGCGAAGACAGGAACAAGTGGTTTCATCAGGAGATGTTCATTGAGCGCTGTGGAGCGAGGAAACAGGGCCTCAGTGTGATACAGTATAGAACAGGAGACTCCGTGGCGGTAGAAAGTGGCCAGTTGCTCGATAGGTAGCTTCACAATCTGCTACGTCGACAAGTACTGCCAGTCGACAAGTACAGTGTAAACGGCGGCAGTCACTCGAGTGAACTTGAACGTGGTGGCGGAGTTGTGGCGGCTGTGCAAAGGGAGGTCTGAGGCTCGAACAGTGACACCCACGCGCGTATGGGCGCTTCTTGCCCTTTAGCGTCTTGGACGTCGACTCGGAAGAGCTTGGAAGTTGGAATATCCTTTCAAATTGTGACGGTACTGTACCACCATGAGGCTCACCGCGGCCGTCGATTCTCCCTCTCATATCGAGATTCTGACTACCGAGACGAATATTCTGGTACCATCTGCAGGACCAAACCTATCAGAAGAACTGACAGCGAGCTGGAGTTTGCTGCGATGGTACGATCCTATTGTTAGAGCGCAGCTTTGGACCCACAACAGCACTGCCGCTGTGTTGAAGTAATTCACGGGTAGACATGCACCACAGGACGCTTGCAATGCAGCAACATGCACAGCTGTTGCACGAACGGCACGATCGCTCCACATGCATATGAGCGCTGGTAAGTGCATTCCTGACCGCGACAACTTCAGCAATAGAGGGATTCTGCAGTAATGAAAAGTGGCACTTTTCATTAGAGCTGTGGCGAGTTTTCCTTGGGGAAGTGGAGCATCATCATGAAATGTAAAGTCACTTTTCATTACTGCAGAATCCCTCTAATACCGGCATTTTTACATCAGACGGATGGTTCAATCAAAGAAACCTTGTCAGCTTCCTCGGGTTCTCGAGCGGTCCGAGAGCGCTAATGATACGGCAGGTTCACGAGAAAAGCAAGGACGATGGCATGGAAAATTCGAGCATTAGCTCACTCCTATCTGTCTCCAGAGTGAGTGAGTTGTGCCGTTGTCATATCGTGAACATCTTCTATCGGAACGAATAACCGAATACTCAAGAAACCTGGCTCTCCTGTCGGCAAGGCATGAAAGCAGCTCCGCAAGGTAAGGTCACACATCACACGGTCTACCAACAAACCAATCAAGCTGATTGGAGGAAGAGGGAACTGAAGCATACGGTGAATCATTGATCTCCCTTCCCTGGCCACTACAGGGGCGGTCGCGTTCGTGTTCAAGGGGTGCAGCGGTGTTCACACGTTCACAGTGAATCATGACAGCTCTGAAGGGTTCCTCGATGGCATAACGCGTAACAGCATCTTCCACACTGTCAAGGTTGTACCTCCACGTGAACATATCCTTCTCCAACAAGCTGCCAACGCATTGAAGGCACGCCCATGCGGGAAGCAGCCAGCGCTGCTTGTAAGCACCAGCGCCCGCAGATGCTCCTGTATATTAACCTCTCCCAGTCCTCTCCGCTTCCCCCAACACTGGCACTCGCTCCTGTTCTTAAACATCTCCCCCAACTTTGCGACCGCTTCTGAATCATGTCTGCCACCATTGACGATGTTAAGGACAAGTCATTCGACTACATCATTTGCGGTACGTTCAGATCGTCAAGCTAGGATCTTGCGAATATCGCCGTCTGATCAATCTATGAGATGTACAGGGGGTGGTGTACGCAGCGTCCAGTGCATTATCTGTCATCATGTGTAACTATGCTGATCGTTCGCCTCCTGATAGACTGCCGGCCTCACTCTGGGCGCACGGCTCAGTGAGGACCCGAACACCACGGTGCTCGTCCTCGAGGCAGGTGCTGCGAACATTGGGGACATGGCTATATGTAAGTTCACGCTAGAAGGTGTACCAGAACATATAGACCCATCGGGTTCCTATCAGTGCGGCCGGCCTCTTATGGTAGCCACTTCGGCAAAAGCGAGTACTCCTGGAATCACGAGACGGTATGTTGCATGTCCGGAAAGCACATTGACGCGGCCGCTCATAGTAGTTCTTAGACCAAGCAGAAGTCGACCGGTGACGTCTCTCACTTCTGGCAGAGGTGAGTGTACGCGTGCCACGCGCAGCGACTATTGTCAACATACCGGTCGCAGGGGAAAAGGCCTCGGTGGAAGTTCCTCCATCAACTTCCTTTGCTGGATCAAGCCTCCCGCTAAGGAGATCGATGGTGATTTCCTTCACTTGTTTCGTTGGCTGCTCTGGTTTGACTGGCCCTGCAGATTTCGAGCGCCTCGGAAACCCAGGCTGGAACTGGAAGAACTATGAAAAGTACATCCATCGTACGGAGAGGTATGTCTAGCTTAGAGTCAGAAAGGCGGAAAGCGCCCGCTCACATCGATCCTATAAGGTTCACGCCCCCTAGTGAGGAAGTGCAGAAGACTCTCACGATGAACTTTGACAATTGGAGCTTGGGCACCGACGGTAAACCTTCGCTTCCTTCAAATGAAGCACTCCCGCCAATGCTAGTGCAACAGGACCACTTAAAATCGCGTACCCGTTCAGCATCGATGAGGGCGAGCTGAAGGTACAGCAGGTACGGTATCCAACTTGTGCTGTCTCGCACACTGATTTTGACCAGGGATTCCACGCAGACGCTCATCAATGCCGGGCTATCTCTGGCTAGGAGGCCGGTAGGTTCATGAACCCGCATCCGTTGAGACAACCTGCTAATGACGGCTGGTCACCACAGATGAACGGCGAAGTACGTCGCGGGGTTCATGTCGCTGTGCCTGTGCCGAAAATCTCATGATGCTCCGTGTGCCGTTAGACCGCAGGGACATATTTCGCCCCATGCACGTATGACCTAACAACGCATACACGCGCATATGCCGTTACCGTGGGTATTGCCTGTGTGTTCTTGCTCACTTCCTTGTTTCACATGTCGTCATAGGCATTCTACCTGCCCAACAAAGACCGGCCTAACTTCAAAGTCCTGGTATTGGCCCATGTCAATCGGATTGTCCCTTCCACCAACAACGACGAAAACTCGGAATTCGTCGCAGAGTCCGTGGAATTCGAGCACTATGGCCATGTTTATACTGCTCACGCCAAGAAGGAGGTCATCGTCAGCGCTGGGTACGTCAATCTCTGCTTATGCGTCAGCATGTGATGAACCTGGGAATGTCCGTCAGTGCCTTAAAGACGCCTCAGATTTTGGAGCTGTCCGGCATCGGTAACCCGATGGTCCTGCGCAAGCTCGGGATTCCTACCAAAGTCGATCTTCCCGGCGTCGGCAGCAACGTGCAAGAGCATACGCTCGTTGCTGTCAGCTTCGGTACGCGCCACCATGCTCAGTGTCACTGTTGGGAGACCTGGCTTACCCGTTCGCTCAATCAGAGCTGAAGGATGACGTCAAGTTCGAAACCTTGGATATTCTCGCTGACCCCGAGACACTCAGAAAGCATTTGGATCTACAGTAGGTGCCAGCCCGAGCTGATCCTGTCGCCAGTCGATTGACATTCACTAAGCACCAGCGGCTCTGGTCTGTTCACAACCGGGATCATAGGCTTCAGCTTCGCAACTCTGAGCCAGATCAGTCCCAAGGCGGACGCAATCATCAAGGCCGCCGAAGACAAGGTCATGAAGAACGCCAACGACTACCCTCCGGGCTTGCTCGAGCAGTACAAGATCCTTCTTGACCGTCTCCGCAACGATGCTGGGTGCGAATTCATCAGTTTCCCCGGGATGTGCTCGCGGCCGAGTACGTTTCTTGCCTCGACACTGAACAATCTTGCACTGACCGCCGCTGTGCAGACCCTCCGAAGAAGGGAAAACGCTACATCTCTTTCTATGTGGCATTGAACTACACGTTTTCTAGGGGCACCATCGTGCGTTTTCCGGCGCTCTTCCCTACTGCAGGTTGTGCTGACGTACACTTGCAGCACGCAGTGTCGAAGGACCCCGCTGTCAACCCAGAGATGGATCCTCATTACTTTGAAGAGGAAGTTGGTCAGTAGCTCAGGAATTCCATATCTCACAAGATTGCTCATCGTGCCTTTGCCGAGCAGATATGCTGGTTTGGATCGAGATGGTAAAGTTCGCGAGGAACCTCAGGAATATTTCGCCCCTCAAGGAGATGACCAGTGAGCCCATCCACTTATAGATGAGACGTCTCAGTGCGCTCACCCATGCCTGCAGCGGAGGAACTGAATCCCGGACCTGATGTTCAGACTGACGAGGAGATTGCTGGTACGTCCTAGCCGCTCTAACCCGGAAGCGTCTGTACCGAAAGCGATACCCCGCCAGCGTGGATCAAGAAGATCATGACAACGACGTGGCGTGAGTAACGATGGAGCTTGACGGATGCATATGTCACTCACAACATTCGTCAGACACTGCA
Source organism: Trametes cinnabarina (assembly GCA_000765035.1). Lineage (NCBI taxonomy): Eukaryota > Fungi > Basidiomycota > Agaricomycetes > Polyporales > Polyporaceae > Trametes > Trametes cinnabarina. The sequence goes on from CCBP010000775.1 coordinate 18,652, forward strand.
AGCTCGTGCTCGATGTTGCCAAAGGCTCTCGGCGGAGTGGTGGACCCAGAACTCAAGGTCGCTGCGGTTGACCAACGAGTCCGGTGCTTTACTAACGAGCCTTGTCTCACAGGTGTATGGAACCAAGAACCTTCGCGTCGTGGATCTCTCCGTCGTCCCGCTGCACTTTGCCGCTCATCCACAGGGTAATTATGATATTATGATGCTGCTGTGTCGGACGTCATACTAATTTGGCGTCATCCTAGCAACTGTGTATGCGATCGCTGAGCAAGGTATGTGCCCGATCGGCTACTCAGCCAACATGTCATTGACATTCACGGTTCTACTTACAGCGGCCGACATCATCCGTGGCAAATACCAGCCCTAGGAACTCTTGGCTCGTCGACCGTAACTGCATCTGAGTGATTCAATGATGGAAAGCGTCGCGGACGTTACATCGATAGCGGCCTTGTGCCGATCTACTCACCTATGGTTTTCTTGAATTATCCCCTGTGTCTTCTGTACTGTCCAAATAGTTCCTTGTTTTGCGGGTGTCTAATCTTAGCTTTGTCGAGTCTGCATTTGATTGCCATGGATGTGCCTTGTTTCGTAGCAATACATTACGCATGAATCTGTGTATACTGTGTAGCACGATATGTCGCCAACCTCTTGAGTCGCGGAGCCTGACTAGGCCAGGTGGTCGTGATTTACCTGATTCATAGAGAGTGGATGGTTCCCTCTATCTTCAATACCTACCAACATTACGACTGCTTTACATGCTGATACGGCTCATATCACCCTTCTCAAAATGTGTAAACATCGAGCTGCACAGTACTGTCCAGATCGTCCGAAGACTACGGATGAGGTCAGCAGAGCGATAGTGGTGAGCGAAGGCTAAGGCTAGGGGCGGGCTCACGTACCCGCATGCCGATCAGATGCTCATGGTCAATCATGTACCCTGAGTATTCACGCCCATCGTCGAACGCTGGAAGCTCCCGCAGCCGCGCCACGAACGGCAGCCTGCTCACCACAGGCGCCTCGAACAGCGTCGAGTCCAAGGGGACGTCGTTGTGCTGCACGAAGCTCGTCGCGCCGCTCTCGTCCGCGAACGGCACGGGATCGTCGAGCCGCTTCGGGTGGACGTTAAAGTCGAGCGTCATCATAAGCCGCGCCGAGCTGGACGTTCCAGTAACCCGGCGGATGGGGAGCGACGGCAGTATGACGCGCTCGCCGTGGACGTATCTACAATCCATTCGTGATCTCAACGTCAACTGCTCCTTACAGCCAGTGACCAGTGACAGAAACCTACCTTAGCCACTCGAAGCGTCCCATGATCGGCAGGAAACGCGCATGATCAGGCCCCCATTCGTCCCAAGACTTCTTGACAGACGTGTACGTCTCACCAGAGTCGATGTATGGCGAGGCGTACGACAATAGGTAGCGGTTCCGCACGAAGAGGTTGAATCGGGTCTGCTGGTCGCCGTAGCTCAGCTCCATCACGTGCAGCTTGCAGTCGGGAGACGTCTCGAAAGGGCGCCCTGGCGTTCGACGTCCTACAAAGGGACCTGAGTGGCTAGTGAACCGTTGTACCGTCTTGCCAGGCTTCACGGGCGGGAGCTCGAGCACAGCGACTTGTGTAGGGAGCACCTGTTGGACAGCTGACTGTGCCTGCTGTTGCGATGACAGAGTCACCTCCACATCTCCGCTAAACGCGTAGATCTCGATAGACCCTCTGCCGGAGGCCACCGTGATCATATACGCTCGACTTGAGAGAAAGGCGAAGTCATAGAGGCCTGTCGGTATACGTCTGTCTGTGACCCGCTGTGCAGCATGATCAGCCACTGCACGATGGCAAACACAGGCAAAGATGTATACATACTACGACGGTTTTGCCGGTGCGCCAGTTGAATATAATGAGACCTGGGTCGTGTACCCAGAAGAAGACGCCAATGACGTCGTCGACGATCTGGATGAAAGAGGTGCCGACTTCAAAGGGGACAAGGGCACGCAGCTCTGCCTGGGCGGCATTGGGATGCGGCTTATTCTCACTCATGGACCGTAACGCGATTACAAGGTCCAGCCCGTCGTTGTCGCTGTTACGCCCATATTAGCAACGATCGTAAGTATGATTTCCCGCATAAACGAGACCACGGTCAAAATATTGGGCTCACTCCGATTCCAAGCCTGCCACGACCAGTGCCATCAAGTCTTGCGAAGGGTCGATGGCGAAGTCGCGTATCCCAAGACCTAGATCCTCCCACTCGATTCTTGTCACTGGTCCGTTTTGAGTGGGCAGCCATGTGAATGACAGATGACGCGAGGCACCAATCCCTGACCCCGCAGACGAAGCAAAGACTCCGTCAACTAGTTCATACGCCTGACATACACCAGGGGCTTCGATGGGTACGACTTGAGTCCAATCAAGGAATCGCCACCGTTTCCGCCGCTGCATGAGAAGGGCGTAGCGTTCAGCGAGGGTGAGAGAGCAACGGACGCCGTCGACCAGACCATCAGCTTCAAGTTCGATGTTATACTGAAGCTGTAGAGACTTCTTGATGATTTCTCTCAGAGTGCGACATACCTAAGATGGTGTAGCAGTCGATAACACTGAGGGACGAAGATCTGCTTGAACTCACGAGTTGGCAACGCAGAAGATATTTCAATTCTAAACGACCCAGGATACTGATCATGAGCTCTTCCGGAAGATGTGTGAGCGATGTCGTCAAGTGCTCGGACATCGTGGTTAGAGAACAACCTGAAGGCGGACTACGGCGTCGGTCCTGTAAAGCTGAGGGAGTCTACCAGTACAGTCCTTATCGGAGATCGAAGACTGGCACTCCGCTTATCCTAGGTTCACGCGGGATTTCAAACCCTTCCGATGCGAGATGGCTGCTAGCTCTTGCTTCTTGCCACCATATAGGTTGCACCCCCGGATCTCGTGCAGTCACTCTTTCATCTGTATCCGCTCTCGAGTTGAACGTGTATACAGCCGTCTTGGACAGCGTAGAGTGTCATAATCAGCCATGAGTGCCTCCGACATTACTCCAGCAGCTGGTTTTCTAGACTTGCCGCGGGAACTGCTAGTCGACATTCTGCGGTATCTACAACACGATGACATCGCACGGTGTAGGATGGTAAGTGGGCAGTTGAACATGCATATATGTGCAGCGATGAACCATTGTCCAGGTGTGTAATACGCTCAATTCCATTGTTTACGACAACGTCTCCCTCCTTCACCGCATTGAGCTCGGCGTTGAGAGGCTGGAGGAACGAGCTGCAGGGCGTTTCAACTCTTTGGAGCGTTACACACGCCTCCTCGAAAGACGCGCCAGATGGCTCACCCTCGACTGGTCCCATATAGAACCTCTCAAGCCACGGGAGATAATCCCCCAGTCCGCTTTGCCTTACGAACTTCAGGGCGGGACGTTCTTGAATGTCACAAATCGCTCTGGACAGGTCACAATGAACAAGATCACCCTCCCTGGTAGGACAGATACGCGTGCACAATACACGAGCCATGGGCTGCAATTCAGGGCTCTAGACATCACCGCCGATCCAACACAGGATTTGCTTGTATTGCTTGACGTCGCCGGCAGGTAGGGCTCTCTTGTAGTGTTTTGCATGCGACTCTCATCCTAGTCTGCAGAATCAATTTGTGGACTCTATCTGCCTACAAAGCGCATCCTCAAGCGGCGACATCGATTCTGCGACCGGAAGGGGCATCCAACCTATTCGTCACAGCCCTGCACGTCGCACACGATCTCCTTGCCCTCGTGGAATTTGCGCAGACTATGCAAGTTACGATCTGGAATTGGAAAACCGGTCGTACCATCATCGTGCGTCCTCACTGCCGTATAATTCCCAAAATATGTTTCGAGTTCTTTATTGATTGCAGCTGGGAAACGGGACTTCATTGTCATACCTTGCTACGGGTCTGGCATGGCTCTCGCCTCGCGCTTTTGTCCTCTCAGACGCTTCTCGCGGGGAGCTGGTAGTCTTCTCCCTTGAAAATATCAACTGCGTTGCCCCTGCCGGATCCCGCTCGTTCAATAACCTGCCCGCCTGCGCTCGTTTGCAACTTCCCCGAATTGAGAACGGCTGGCACATGTCCTACTTCCAACTAGAGAGTACTCCATTACTCGCGTCGCACCCGCAAGATCGGCTGTTCGTGGCCTCGCCGGAATCTCACATCGTCGTCTTCACGATGCAGTACGTGACTCACAACCACGGGCGCACGTCTAGCCAGTATGCCGGTTTCGTGCACGCGCGGTATCTTATGACGTTCCTCAACGGGCGTGCGGCTGGAGAGCCACCGAAGGTTGTGCCGTGGACACAGTGGGGCCCCGAGAACGCCCGGATCATTGCTCAATACGACCCTACCCCAACGTTCTCTCGGTGCGTTCGCTATCATCTGCGCTCCTGTAGCGGCGCTCATGATGTGAGGTTTCCTAGCTATGTGCACGGTCAAAAGGTTGTCTTCTCCCGTCACCATCACATGCTGCAGCGACACTTGCTGTCTGTATATGACTTCAACGTGCATCCGAAGCGCGTGGAAGCCGCTCTACATGCCCAGGGCAAAGTGAGAATCGTCCGAGACGAGGCCGCGCTAGGGGACGGTGAAGGTGACGTCGCCGAGGTGTATGTCGGCGTCGTGGACTGGCCGACCGTCATTCCGCGGAACTCGCAATCTGGGCTGCAATACCATCCCTTTGTCGAGGCGGTCGAGAGCTCGCTGCCGTACATCGAGTCCAGTAGGGTCGTCGAAGGCGGAGCGGGGAGGAGTGTGCAATTCATGATGGACGACGAGCGGTTGATCGAGTTCAACGTGAGTGTATGCCCGTCGAACTTCTCTCTTCAGAATCTAATGGCATGCTACTTCTTCGCGGTCTTGCATCGACAGGTATCCACGAGGGCTGGGCCCTCAACGGACAGTGTTCGAGTCTATGTCATGTAAGGTGATCTATCACCCGTGCTGTTATTTGTCTGTATCTGGCCCGTGTATTGCTCTGATTAGAATGCTCTCGGGTACCTTGTCTTGGGGAAGGTTGCATGTACAACGAATGTATCTGGTTGACTGACAAACCGAACGCGAGCAATTACAAATGCTTTCTCGCTTGATTAACATTCCATCCTGTCGTTATGTCTACAATTCAGCTAGATTAAACGTGGCACGGTCTCTCGGCGACGACGTTAGCGGAGAGATGGACCGCACGAACCCCTTCGAACGAAGGGTGTGCGGGTCTCACTCCGTGCAGCCGGATCCCCGTACAGATTCTCGTGTTTGCGGGACCTGGAATCATACGCTGTCTGGCGCATCGGGCAGCGGTATGGGACGATCCGAATATGCGTGGCCCGGATGCAAGAAGATCGTGCCATCCTTGACGCATTGCTCTACTCGAACGTCTTCCAGATTATGCCTAGACCACCACATCAGCCAACTGCGAGACAGCGGTGCATGGATGCGGTACGACTTACATGGACTGCAGGTGTTGCTCCACCTCGAACTGGTCGCAGTACCCGGACCATTCGCGAGAGCAGAGAGCACAGACCCAAGGGATGCCTTGACGGAGATCGTGAATACCGGGGGTGTGGGACTCGAGAGCAAGTTGGGAGATGGCATCCAGCTCTTCTGCAGTTGCAAGCCGCCAGCGGGCCTTAAAACAGCGTGACTGTACAACGGACGCGTGAGGGTAATTCATTGCGAACCGAAGGGAGGAGTGACCCACTACACCGATCCAGGTATGAACTTTGCGGTCATCACCAGGGTACTTTCCATCGTCGAGACGTCGGAACCGTACATCGTCTTGCATGAGTTGTTTCACAGTCGTTGTCGTCGGTGGCATCCCTAGTGCAGTCAGGAGCTCCTTGACACCCGGCGCTAAGCGAGCAGCTCCGAGTCCCAATGGACGGATGAATGATCCATTCCTGAGACCGATGAACGTCACGGAGTGCACATCCAACACATATTGATCGACCGGCTCTGGCCATAGACGCTCATAATCGAGCCGGCACCTATGCGCGAGGACCTCTGGATACCGCAGAGCGGCGTTATGACACCGCGAACAAGAGAAGAAGGCCACTGCAAGCTGCAGAGGATCTATGTCATCGTCGATATCGCCCACCTCCGCCCTCACCATGGCTCGCAACTCCTGCTTAACGAGCTCTTCCCAGCGCTGGCAAACTGTCAGCGTGACTGAGGCGAGGTCCTGAGCTGTCAACAGATCCGCTGTCGAGGATGTGAGTGCCGCTTTGATCTCCGGTTCAAAGAGGATGTCTGCGACGTATGGCCGACATAGCATGCGCGGCGTTCGAGGAATTTGGACGTAATGCGCTTCAAGCGCGGTCGTGAGCAACTTCAGGTTGTTGGAGAGCGTCGCCTGACGTTTCTCCTTCGCCAAAGTGTTCCTAGTTTCGGTCAGGAGTTCCGTCATATTGCGGCGGACATTCTCGAACGCTGCGAATGCGTGAGTCAAATCTATGGGAATCAGATGCTGACTTCAAGCATACTCTTGTCCGTAAGCTTCGCTGGCTGAAAAACCGAGTTGATACGACGTAGCTTGGCGCGGCCTTCATCAGTGTCACACAATCGGCGGATTTCATCACCCCAACCCAGACGTGTCAGCCGGTCCGATATGCTGCGACAAGCCGGCTCGGTCAAGGGTGTTTGGTTTATATATGCGCACGACCTACTCTGAAAGTCGCTGGGTTTTCAAAGCTTCCAACTCTTGCGCACGGTTGCGTTTGCGGTTCTGCCACCATTTTTCGAGGAGGTGGGCATACTGGAGGTTTAGATCACGACTCAGGTTCAGACTCATCAAAGATGCTGAAACCACGCACCTCTTCCCTGGATGCCACCACCGCCTTCTGCCTCTTGTAAACTTCCATTCGCGCACTGGCTGACTCTGCGGCATTCCAGTCTCTGACGAACTGTTCGAGCTGCGGTACATGGTAGACAGCGCCGCTCGAACTAGAGTCATTATCACTGCGTCGAATGTCCATCTCCTGCATACTCACTCAGAGGAGTGGAGGATGTTCAATAAGTCGTCGCAGCTGCCACCGCATTGCTCTAACGTCTCCTTATCGAGCAATTTCAATTGCCCCGGTGTCCAATAATCGAATCTCTGTTGACTGTTTGAAGTCGTTCAACGCACCACGGTCGCGTCAAACCGCAAACACCCACCGCTCCCGGAAACATGTGTTGCAATACTTCGCATACCACACCCAAGTAACATTGCGTGTAGGCGCACTGCCACAGGACTGTGCAGAGGTCAGTCATCGCGCATCTAGCATATGGCTTGAGAGGACGCACGTTGCAATAGGTGGAGAATATCAAGTGAGCGAGCGATGGTTCGCTCATAAATGGCGGCAGAGGCAACACGTCCTGCTCTGCTTCGCGAACAGATCTCCATATGTGAGCATTGTTCTTATGGAGCAAGAAGCTACGGAAAGCTTTGTTCGTCCGTGCGAGTGTCAGCAAGTCTTGTGGGCGCAAATATGAGAAGATCTGCGAAGTTAATTAAACTCGATACTGCATTTGACTCCGGCGGTAAGGAAAGCAAACCTCTGCCAATATGTCTACGGGCATGTCTGGAAGGTCTTTCAAGAAACCTTTTCGGCCGCGCAATGTCTGTCTGGGCAAACCGAGGTCACGTTGACCGCCCTTGCTGCTACCAGCGGTAGGTTCAGGGATGACCTGCGTGTTATCAGAAGGGTTAGATATTTTGCTCTTCTTTCTCGGTGGCATGGTGTCAAGTTTTCCGAATGCGGACAACGTCGACGCTCTGTCAACGTGGTGGTGGAAAGAGGCTAAGACTCAGAGCCTCACGAACCTGGAGAACGCCGCGAGTCCAAGTTGGTTTCGAGCGTCAACTCGCCATTTACAGCTGTTTGGACAAGCGCCGCGCGCGCACATTTTGCACGAAACTGCACAAATGACATAAACCGCAACCGACGGGCTCAGTTTATCTCTTACACCGCAGATTCTGCTGTTGAGTCAACGAGTACATTCTACATGTTCTCTTGAGTCTCCATGAACATATCATGTACATTTATACTTACCTTGCAAGGCATGAGGAGGGTCGGAATGCGCCACTTCCTGGGCGCCTAATAATGGGCGTTCAATGTTCAGTAAGTAATGATTACTCGTAACAGTGCTTTCGGGACCTTGCATGTATTAGGAAGACCAGGCTACATCTGGCTGAGGATCCGGGTCCGTGTACTAAAATTGATGGTACTATCCGCCAGTGTTGTCAGAGGTCAAGTCAATAGGTCAATAGAGGTCAAAGGTATTGACTAACCTCCCATTGACCCGTCATTGACTGGGGTCAATGACCGGTCAAACATCACGTGGTTTATTTCGAGCGCTCACCGCAGAAACTGTATTTGGAAATGTTGCTACGCTACGCCGTGGTTTCGTCTCGCTGCAATTACCAGTCTCTAGGAGAGCTGTTCGCGGCAGATGAGCCTTGCTATATGTACATGCTGGGTAGGATTTGCAATGCAACTGGAATTCCCGCACCTTTCATCAGCATGCCTCCCAAGAGTGATATCTGGACGCTTTTTGAAGAGCTGAAGGATTCCGGCGGCAAATCAGTCAAGTATCTGAACGACAAAACCCATAGCTGCGCCTGGTGTAAAGGGTGCTTGAATGAATGCGTCCGCATCCGGCATGAGCAAGAGCTCCTCAATGTGGAGAAGGGTGAGCTCCGTGAGGCCAGGAGCCTGGAGGAATTGCGCAGGTCTTGTGAGTTCAGTACAATTGCACCAGCAGGTGATGCCATCCATCGCTGATTACCATATCCGGCATGCCCATAGTCAAGAACCCTGGCCTGGCGACCTCTGCGGCGGCATGGAACAAGCCTTGTAACATCACGACAGACTTCTCGGGCGTGATCCCGGTCTGTGGGAAGAAGGACACCATGGCTGCTCACATCCGGCGATGTCCTTACTCCCAAACGGCTGCTACGCTCCCAGGCTCTCCTCATGGTCGATCTGAGGGCGAGAACACAGTGCCCGGAAGTGCTTCTCTTGTTCTTCCTGCTCAGGTTTCTGGCGCATCACCAATAACTGTGAGATTTTCATCTCGCGGTGTTCCTCTCTCTCACTTGGCACCTCTTGCTCTCAGCTCTCTTGCACACCCTTCTTCTCCTTCTACCTCCTCTGGTTCTCCTCTGAAGCGTGCCCGGACAGCTCCCAACCTCGACGAAAGCCACATAGGGCTACAGGGCGAGACTCGGGGTAATGCAACATTACTAGGCTTGCAAGGTCTGCTGCAAAGTCCGTGTGCTGCATGCCCATGCCATAGATGGGACGATGCACGGCAGACAGACTTTGCAGCGGACTTGTGCAAGCTATTTGCTATGTGCAATATCCCATGGAACACTGCTGATAACCCTCAGCTTGAGCTTTTCTTTGAGAAATGGATTCCTGGTGCAAAGATACCGGACCGGCGCCAGCTTTCAGGCAAGCACCTCCAGAACGCTGTCAAGATGGTCAAGCTGTCGACCCATAGTGCTGTCCAGGGAAAATACGCGATAGGACAGAGTGACGGGTGGAAGAATATAGCTAAAACCTCTGTCATCACCTCCATGATGTCGGTCAACCGAGAGGTACGCCATTTGCAAGTTCTCAATCCACATGCCATATATCTTACTGTAATACACTTTAGGTCCACCTTGTTCAAACACACGATATGACCGGCCTCCCGAAGACCGGCCAGCAACATGTTGAGATTATCAAGAAAGACATGGCGCGCATGCGGGATGTCTATAGCGTCCATCCAATTGCGTGGGTCACGGATGACGGTCCCAATGGCAAGGGGGCACGCAACTTGCTCCGAGTCCTTCTCCCCTCTCTCATCACCTTGGTCTGCTGGGCCCACCAGACTGGTCTCTTGGCTGGCGACTATCTCACGTTTCCGGACAACAAGCAGATCATCGACGCAAGCCTCGAGATAGTACAGTGGTTCAATAACCATAGCTCTGCGCTTGAGCTTTTCAATCAGGAGCAAGTGGTTACATACCAAGCAAGAGCTCAAGAACGCCGTCTCTCTGGTGGCTTCACCTCCTTAGAGACTCGCAGCAATGAGCGGGAGCTCTCGGAGCGTCCTTTGGCACTCATTCTTCCAGCCAAGACACAGTGGACAAGCCATTTCCAATCTGCATCACGACTGCTTGCCGTATCTCACTCACTCAAGATGTGTGTCATGCGTCACAAGGAGCTCCTCATAGAGATTGGACGCAAGAGCCAGACCGAGAATGCACAGGAGACAGCAAGACGTGTCATCAAGGCCATTGAGGATGACATCTTCTGGACACGTCTTGAACGGTGAGTGAATCGTCCTGGTTTATGAGACTGTACTAACCCTGTCCTGATGTCAATGTTGCTCCTTTGACAGAGTTGAGACTCACCTCCGTCCCCTCGCAGTCGCCACAAATATACTTCAAGCCCGACACACCCGTATGGACCATGTTCTGTTAATGCTTGGTAACCTATACCGTCTCTATGACACGGACAATGTCGAGCTCGATGTGAGAGAGCGCATGCTTGCACGTCTAGAGCTACGCTGGAAGAAAGGTGCCGGAAGCGACCAGCCCTTGTTCATCCTTGCTGTTTTCTTCAACCTGTATATTCGTGGCTACTGCTTTGACCGCGAAGCTCTTCCACCGTCCGACATCTACAACATGGCCATACAGGCATTCACACGCTTCTTTGATGTGCCTCCCGGGCCTGACTTCACTGACACACTCGTTGACTACTCGCAGAACTCTGCTGAGTTCACCAATGAGCTAATGGGGCTTGCTGCCAAAGAACAGAGTGCACGCGACAAGGGCATGGTATGTGCACACTAATTCAGCTATCTATAAGGCTTACCAATGGTACTTGAACACAGTACATCGACGTTGTAGAGTTATGGTCCAGGATCGATCGCTCAAATGACACCCTTGCAGTGTGCCCTGGGCGGAACGGCATTGTCAAGCTTGCGATCCGAATTCTTTCCGTAACGGCCAACTCAGCCGGTGTTGAGTGCGCATTCAGCGACTTCGGCAGGACGCATACAAAAGGCAGGAGCCGCCTTAGTCCCGAAGTTGTTCACAACACGGCAATGCTTCGCATGGATCTCCGCCGGGAGCACGCTGCTGCTGGACATACCCCGCAGCGACTAAAGCGCAAGCTTGGAACCAATTACGAGCCAAGTCCGATTGCGCAGCCTGTCACCACCTTTACCTCGTATGCTGGTGACGACGATAGTGACACCGTAGATGATGATCTGGACATGATCACTGAGCTTGTCCAAGCGGCTATTGACTCTTCGGAACCTAGTCCTGACAGCGATTCCGAGCCTGACGACGAAGACACCCCTCCGGCTGCCATCTCTAGCATCCCCCTTCGTGAAAGCCTCGTATCAAGCACGGCCATTCCTGCTACAAGTCATGGGTCAACTGAGACCCCTTCCTCTCGCCCTCACCCCGGGCCTCTATATCTCACTCCGCAGAATGTCATCACACACCCTCAGACTCAGTCACTCCCGGATGGTACTCGACGCCGAAGGGCCAAACCTAAAGCTGTTCATATTCCTCTAAAGAAGCTGTTTCTGTACCCGGCGTCCTTCCTGACAGCATCCGGGGCAAGGCCGTCAACCCCCTCGAGCCCACCCCATGAGGACGAGCTGCGCCGACATTTCGAGTTCATCTGGACGGGTGGAATTCGTGCTTACCAGCGGGAAACCATTGTATGCGAGGCGCTCTACCCGGGTCCTAGGTCTGACATTGCGACCGTATCCACTGCCCCGTAGACTCTATTAGTTTATATATAACACTACAACAGGTTTGCTTATGGTTTGCTCCAGGTTTCTGTCTAAAAGTTCCCCTCGCACTCGCTGCTTCATATGGTACATCACCCGGCCGATGGTTGTATTCCAGCTGACTAATGTATTTGGGCATTTCGGACCTTATTCATTGACCCGTCAATCATTGACCTTTGACGCGTCAGTCACTGACTTGACTTGTTGACTGACCGGTCATTGACCCCGTCAATGACAACACTGCTATCCGCCTGAACTCGTGCTTACGCGAAGAATCTATATATCCAATACTACTCGTCATGCACTACAATTTCCCTGTTCCTATTCAATGCATGAATCATTGCCTTCAGATACTTTAAGAGCATATTGAGGCCACATTGCTGTACTATGTACATCTATGGCCCTTCAATTTGCTATGGATTCGGAGTACAGTACCACTCGAGCAGTCAGTACAGTAACTTGAGGGGCCTTGGGCGAAGCTAGGCGCCCGTGATGTGTCAATCCCGACGCTCCTCTTGCCTTGTACAGTGAGTATAGATGTACATGATATATATAGAAACACTCAAGAGAACATTGAGAACGTACTCGTTGACTTAAAACAGCAGAATCTGCGGTGTAAGAGATAAACTGAGCCCGTCGGTTGCGGTTTATGTCATTTGTGCAGTTTCGTGCAAAACGCGCGCGCGGCGCTTGTCCAAAGATTTCGAAAACAGCTGTAACGCCCAGCGCTTGTTCCATTGGCGGACCGGGACAAAGCTGACGTTGGATCACCCCGCGAGCACTCGAACTGTGCCGGGCCTTTATGATACATATTCTTCGCAAATAGGATCAGCGGATATGCACCTTATACAAACCCAATCAACACGTTTTACGAGCGTGGGCACGGCGCCACTAGTCTAGTACTACTCGAGTAGTCCTATAAGGGCAATTATTCCAGGGCATCCGCTGGTCCTTGACGGACAGCATCCCGTGTCAACTGCACGCTAGTAACTCAAAGGTTGCGGACGCGACAACAAAATCAGAGTCGAGCTCAGCTGCCAGAGGGAGCCTTGCTCATCTTGCCAGAGTCCGTAATCACGTCCTGTCACGTTCGCATGACAGACGCGTGACTCCTCGCGTAAGAGCGCGTACAGTAAGTCGCGCGCAAGGTCACACAAGACCGTCACGCGTAGCCAGCCACAACTTGCGACCGCACCGTCATCATCCGCGATTGCGAGAGCCTCTACCCTTGTTCTCGTAGCTAGCTACACTTATCTTCTGCATTGGAGTGCCACGATAGTATGTTAGACAGCATGTCGGATGGACCATCCTTACGATCGACTCCCTACTCTACTGGGACCCCAACTGCCGCACCATCCACACGAGCTACCTCACCCCCAAGTAGCCCACCCTATTTTGTACCAGACGAGCAGCTGGAGCTGGACGAGGAACTTGATGAGGTATGCAGCAGTTACACAAAACGTCTACTGTTCGATTGACCGTCGCTTGGCCACCTAGGAATCCAAAGCTCGTTTCGCAAAGCTCGAGAGTCTCATTGAGAAGTCCGCTACCTATGTCAAGCTCCTGAAACAGCAGATGGATCGTGTCCAGATGGATCGAGCTCCCAAGTTACAAGGAACCGCTCCCGCGAGAATGTCCAGAAAGCGCAACCGCGTAATCTCAGATTCAGAAGAGGAGCGAGAATACAAACGCGCAAAGACCAAAGTCGACAGTACCACCGATGTCAAAGGTGTCGATGAAGAGTCGGTGTCGACCTTCGAGCAACCCGCGTTGATTACCGGCGCAACGCTCAAAAACTATCAACTGGAGGGCGTTGCATGGATGGCGGGCTTGTACCAGAATGGGATTTCCGGCATCCTAGGTACGTCTTGATGTTTCGTCCAGTTGCTGGGGCTAATATATGCATGTTAGCGGACGAGATGGGCTTGGGGAAGGTGGGTTAAAACGTGGGCCGTCAATAACGCCTGCTGATAACCAGACAGACTATCCAAACGATTGCGTTCCACGCTTTCATTCGAGAGCGCTCTCCAGCTCCCTTCATGGTTGTGTGTCCTCTTGCTGTGCTTGATAACTGGGCCCGGGAGTTCCAGCGGTTCGCTCCTGATATCCCTATAGTCATCTATTATGGGAGCAAGGAGGAGCGCGCGGAGTTACGGAGGACGCAACTAGTCCTCGACGAGGTCGACCGGGAATACCAAGAGAAGCAGCTGAGGCAGCAGGATGTCGCGGTGTTTGCTGAGACTTCGGCGCCCACCCGGGGGAAGTCAACAAGAGGTCGCACGCGTGGTCGTGGTCGTGGTCGTGGCCGGGGCAGGGGAGGCGCCAAGGGTCGTGCACGGAAAGCAGAGTCGGACTCGGAATCCGATGCTCCTCCTGCAAAGACTCGCGGCAAGACAAATGCACGCAGCCGTGCCGGTGCGACGGCGCGTTCGCGGCAAGCACTGGCAGAGGCCGAGTCCAGCGAATTTGAAGATTCTCTAGTTGTAGATGAGCAGTTGCCGCCACCCGCGGAGGAGCGCAACAAACTACCACTCAAACCCCACCAGAAGACGAACTTTCCCGTCCTGCTGACAACATACCAGATCATCATCAACGATCGTGCGGAGCTGGCCAAATTCCACTGGGGCTTCATCGTCGTCGATGAAGGGCACCGGCTCAAGAATATCGACTGCGTTCTGATGCGGGAGATCAAGAAGATCCCGGCGGCGGCGCGCATGGTACTCACCGGTACCCCTCTGCAGGTGCGTGTCACCAGAACTGATGGGGACGTGCTCGCTGAATCCTGCACAGAACAATCTGTCGGAGCTGTGGGCACTGCTGAACTTTGTGCTTCCAGACATATTCGGCGATCTGGCGACCTTCCAGTCTTGGTAAGTGGTTCAATTACTGGGACGGATCAACAGCTGATGGCATCTAGGTTCGACGAGGGCAAGCTGAAGAGCAAGCTCACGTCTGAACGTGAAGCGAAGCTCATTCACTCACTACACGATATCCTTCGGCCTTTCCTGCTGCGGCGCATGAAGGCAGACGTCGAGATGCAGCTACCGCCCAAGAAGGAGTACGTGCTCTACACACCGCTGACCGAGAAGCAGCGCGAGATGTACGAGATCGCCGTACAGGGTGACAGCGCCCTCCGGACGTACCTCATTGCGCAGATGAAGGAGGAGGCCGAGAGGCTGAACGGTGATGCCGACGAGTCGGAGGAGGAAAAGCCGTTACAAGATGTGGCTGTTGAGAAAACCAAAACCAAGGGCAAGGGGCTTCGGGCCCAGACACAGAAGACTTACGTCGAGGACTCTGACGACGAGGAGTACTTCCGTCGCCTGGATGACGGTGAAGTTCAAGCTCGCAAGGAGCAATTCCAGAACGACAGGGAGCTAGGCCGTCAGTGGCAACGTCGAGCCGTAGGTAGGCGGCTTCCGCGCCAGTGACAATGTTTATTGCGCTGAATTGCGAACTCTGCAGTCAAGGAGGTGAACAACAAGAATCTGAAGAATGTCATTATGCAGCTGCGCAAAGTATGCCAGCATCCGTTCCTCTTCCACTGGCCGAAGGACCCGCACACTCGCGACCCCGTGTTGAATGAGGAGTTGGTCAATGCGAGTGGCAAGATGATGGTCTTAGAGCGCCTGCTCGACGAGTTGTTCAAGCGCGGGCACAAGGTGCTGCTCTTCAGCCAATTTACCACGATGCTCGATATCATAGAGGTGCGTTTTGATTTGGAACGTCTTTTCCGCTGGCACTCATTGCACGCTGTCTCATCCTCAGGATTGGGCGGGCGTCTGCAAGAAATGGCCCGTATGCCGTATTGATGGTAGTATGGATATGGAATCGCGTCGAGAAGACATTCGTCGCTTCCAGGAAGGCGGTGATGCACCTGACGCACCGAGACTTTTCCTATTGAGCACTCGTTCTGGAGGTCTGGGACTAAACCTCGTAGCTGCAGACACGGTGATTTTCTACGACCAGGACTGGGTGAGTGCCCCCTCGTCTCCAATCACCGACGCATTGACATTCTGACGACTTGGCGCAGAACCCTCAGGCGGATCTCCAGGCGCAAGATCGCGCACACCGCATAGGCCAGACAAAGCCCGTCCTAATCTTCCGCCTCCTGTGCGCTCACACCATCGAAACCAAGATCCTGGAGCGGGCTACTGAGAAACGGAAGCTGGAAGCGCTTGTGATTGCCAAGGGTAAGTCCTATCTTCATCGTACCACAAGTGGTACTGAAACCGTCTCCGTTTTGTAGGGGAGTTCAAGAACCCCACTGCTCTGAAGCGAAATAAGAATCAGGCCCTCGCAGAAATGGCGATGGAGCTTCATCGCCTCGAGGGCGAGAAGATACAAGTCGTGTCCAGCACCGAGGCGGGCAAGGCGAGCGTCATAAGCGACGAAGACCTGAACACCCTGCTCGACCGCAGTCCCGAGGTGTTCGTGGATCGGCATAAGGGCTGGACGTCTGCCGGAAACGTCGAGGAGGAGACGCCTGCCGCAAAGGTCGTGGTCCCCGACGCTGCGGCGAAGACTAAGACGGCGTTTGCTGTTTACGAGGCTCCGATTCAGGACGGGAACTTGTTGGGGATGATGGATGACTCGGACGATGACGGGGAGGCGTAGGGACGCCGCCGAGGCGTTGCTTGAAACTTGCGCTCACAGTATGGGGTTCAACGCACTGTTTTGTTTCGGAAAGATTGTTCTTGTTCTGCTTTCTATCGCTCGCGATCGTTTGACTGCTTTGCATACCCCTTTGTATACAGCACATTGTAATGATACTCGGGATATATACCTGTCCTAGCGCATACTGTATGAGGTTGTATATACATCGGCAGGTTGCGATCCGCGAATCTCAATCGAGCCCTTTCGTACTCTCCACCTGCGCGGCATACAAACGCGTACGCGATGGAATCAGTGCGCTTCGCCTCGAGGCTTGCGGGGGCAGAGCTCTGCCAAATGGCATTACACCCCTATCAGACATAGCGAACTATTCAGCCAACGCAATAGTCCCGTCAAGATGGTCCAGAGCGAAGGAGGATATGCGTTCACATCGAACATTTGCTCTGGATAACCCGTTGTAGCGTTTTGTGAGCATGAATCATGTGCACGTGTGAACGACAAATCATGCAGCACGAAGACTCAGGAGAACGCTTAAAACGGATATCAAGCAAGTCAGGGCCATCCGCAAATGTGGGTTGGTCAGTACGTATGAGGATGAGGATGCCAGAGTAGAAAGACTTCAGCACACGGTATCACTGTGGATTATGGTACATCTATGGCAATACATGGGCCGCATTGTGGTATGCAGATATACGCACAAACCCGTCAGGACGAAGTACCGTCAATCCTGCTTGCCATTCTCTGCGGGCGTTTCAGCTGTACTTGCGCCGTCCACGCTATCCTCTGCGACTTCGTCCTCTGCTCCGAACCATCGCATCAACAACAAGTCAACCATGCAGACGTCCTTCAACTTGGCACACGCACCTGATATTTGCTTGACAGGGCCCGCGAACCACTTGCGCGCGCTGAGCACCCAGAAGCCCATGCAGTACGCGAGCACGATCCCGACAGCGACAATGGTATAGTTGAGCGTCTGCGAGTCGACGGGGTTCGCCTGCGGGAGAATGAACGCGATGGAGATGAATGCGATCCAGACGCAGGAGATGATGGCGACGGGGTACGAGAACGGCCCGAGGTGGAAGGGCCCGCGCTCGAAGCGCTTCCGGTATACCACACGTAGAGCGATAGGTATCGCTGGCGGACGTGAGGTTAGGCGCTTTCGGATGGGAAGGAGAGGTCTGGAAGCACTAACCGTATGAGATGTACAAGCCGATTGTAGCTATACTTGTCACCGCAGAGAAAGCGACGGTGCTACCTAGACTGGGCAACGCCAGGATGAAGCTGAGCGTACATGCGAGCCATACTACCCAAGCATGAGCCGCTGGAAGGAAAGCCATAGGAAGCAGCTGCACCTACCGGTGCGAATGGGTGACTTGGTATCGCGCGACACCTTGTGGAAGAACTTGTGGCCGGGGATGCCGCCATCGCGCGCAAACGCGTACATCATGCGACTGTTCGAGGTAAGAGAGAACGTGCCACAGAAGAACATCGCTCCGATGACGATTACCTGTGGCGGAAATGAGCACATGCGGCGCATGGAACGGCGGGGGGCAACTGACCATGAGAACAATGGCGCCCTTCTCTCCTACCGTGTCCAGGAATATCTGCGCGACTGGCTGCCCGGTCGGAGAGTTGACGGTAGCGTCGAGGTCCTGGATCGAGAAAAGCAGCCCGAGAATGAGGAACCAGCCAAGAACGGCGGAGACACCGATAGCCATGACGATGCCAATCGAACCAGACATCGCTGCGTTGCGCGTTTCCTCGGTCATCTGAACATCTGCGCGTTAGCACGTTACGCAACGCTGTCCGCCACCATCACCTACATGGGCGCTGCCGTCAAAACCTGCGCAAAAGGCGTGTTAATATCTTATTCCCGACCAAAGGCGGTGGCTTGGACAGACCAGTCAGGGTATACTGCGCCATAAGAATTCCCACGACCACGACATACGCAGGGCTCGCGCGCTCGCTCCACCCGACACCATCGACACCGGTGTTGTCGATGAAGGTCTGGAAGACGAACTTCGCCGATTGGTGTGTCGGTGCGGCGGAGAGTATGGCAATTACGACCGCAGTCGTTCCCACTGCGTGCCACCAGATAGATATGTTGTTGATATACTTGAGGAGGTGCACACCGAACGTGTTGATCAGGGCCTGCGTGATGAGCACCCCGGCGTAAATTCCAATGGTGATACGCGGTTCTGGGACAAAGTCCGTGTGGAACGTCGCCAGCGTAGAGATGAAATTCGCACACCCGTAGCTAGGAAAATCACTTCATCAGCCACCTCACTCGAGTACGGCGAATATACGAAGCGGACCTGATACCCGCGGTAACGGCGACCTGGCCCAACAGGTTGAACCACCCAGTTACCCAGGACGCGAATGGTGCATTTTTCGGTTCTGACAACATGGCTGCCCAGAAATACGGGCCACCGCTCGTGGGATGCGCGCTGCAGACCTCTTCAACGCAATGGATCAATGGTAAAAATCAAAGATTAAAAATCATTAAAATTCGACCTACCGCCCATAGCCAAACCGACCAACATGGTGAAGAACGCTGCACAAGGGCATGAGTGACATCATGTAGCACAGCAGCCATTCCAGATTCGCGTACCTACAACCACAAAACCCCAAGTCATCACAGCAGGACCACCAGTATTCTGTTGTGAATCGTCAGACCTCCGATGATGTCGCCAGGGGTTGCCCAGTACTTACCAGTCCGTAGAGGAAAAGCGACGGTATACCGGTGATCACACTGATGATCGAGAAGGACACGCCGAAGTTCTACAAGGGAAAGTGTCAACGGGGTCAACAGCGATTGTACAGTGAACGCGCAGCTCGCAAGGCCACCAGAGAGAGGAAGTGCAATTGAGCAGAGTTGTCAGAGCCACTGACGCAGCAACAGCAACAGCAAGATCATAGCCGAACAGAGACGTGGGGGATATAATGAGGTGACAGAATCTCTCCACTAGAGTCGAGTGGGAACGGTGAATATCTTGCCCAACATTGGGTGGGCGAAGTGGGTGCCCAGTCGTAACTTAGCGCCCATAGTGCGCCGTATGATGCGCGCGTCCGGCCCAGCCATCGAGGCGCATGTCCTGCGACGAACAGAAGGCGATGTCGCGAGGCTGTGGACCAGCCGTCCTCATCGTACGTTCTGACACTTGCCTGGAGTAACGTTAAATCGCGACTGGAGGTAGGAATCCAGTTAGATTGAAGCCGGTATGCAACTCATGGACGTATATGAAAATGGCGAACACTCACCGAAGCTCCTGCTTGTAGCCCATTCTTGCCAACTCGGCTTCGTCAACATCGCTGGGTATGTCCACTGGCCTGGTGTGGACACGACCACCCTTCTCAATGCTTGATAACTTGTCGGCCATTTACCTATTCCTTGCGATGGAGTTAGCCGTGAGGATCTGGTGGTACCCGTGGGGGTTGGGGGTGGTTCCAGCTATGATCTTACTTCCCATGGCCGGTTTTATTACCTAGAAAACGAGAGCCAAGATAGGGCCACCCTGACTCAAGGACCGACTGGCGAAAGATAAGCCTCCATGCGAGTTCTCGCCTGACCGGCCACGTGGGAAAGGCTAATAGAGTGGTCTACAAGTCTGGTCACTAAGCTTTACTGACTTGGTTGTTACTTGATAAACCGTTGGTTAAGCGAGTGTTTGATGGCTTGCTTGTGGCGTTCTTGGCTTTCCAAGTACAGTTCTGAGTACTGTACTCTGCA
This sequence comes from Trametes cinnabarina, assembly GCA_000765035.1. Taxonomy (NCBI): domain Eukaryota; kingdom Fungi; phylum Basidiomycota; class Agaricomycetes; order Polyporales; family Polyporaceae; genus Trametes; species Trametes cinnabarina. Next base: position 38,778 of record CCBP010000775.1, read on the forward strand.
GCTTGTCCTTCTCCCCGTCCCTGGCTCGAGCAGCTTGCTTTCACTCCCTCTATCCTACTCTCGTCACTCGTTTTTGACTCTGGTTCTACGATTTCTGGCTGTTCGTACGCTTCGCCGAGCCACCCCAGCGACAGTACTGGCTCTTCTCGCCTCCTTAGCGATCAGTCTCACTCCATGGACGCATCGGAGCTGGGCAGATGGACCCGTTTTGCAGCCAAGGGCGGCATCGGAAAGTGCACAGCACTCCAAGACTGTATCGCTGAGCAGGCGGAGGACCTTATGTTCATGAAAGTGAGTGTTTCTGCTGTCCAGAGCCATTGGCTTTGTCGCGACGTCCCCGCATGTTTCACGACACTCTGTGAGCCTCTTTGCATGCACGGCGGGCGATGACAATCCACAACGCCCAAGCATAGCCGCGTCGAGAACGTGATATTATCTTGACTATATCGCTATGCCACGTCTTGACATGGCTACGAAGAGGTCGTGCGGGATCGCTTCACATTATGTCCGCACCTGAGCTTGATGCTTGCCGCTGAGCCAGCGCCGGTCAATCAAGGCTTGTTGGGATAAGTGCGCCTTGCAGGCTTGCAAATATGTTCGAATTTGCACGTTCAACTGCACTTTCAGAAGTGTGGTTGCAGCGGACGGAGCGCGAGTTGGGAGTTGGAGTGTATATCCACTATTCTGCATGCTTTCCACTCCCATCATCCTCCCATGGTAGCGAAAACTCTGGCCGCACTTTTCCTTTCTGCAGCATCCCTCGCTCTTTGTTCTGGATGCCTACCGTCAGAGTCTACGTGACACGGTGTACGGACGCTAAGGACATGCTTATACTTGCAAAGCCAATTATTCTGCGCTGAAACCCGCTTGCTGACTTGTATCCCTTAGGATGACGAGATCATCGTATTGATGCAGATTCCCGGCCAGTCTGATCTCTATCTCGTACGTCTGTTCCTGTGGGCTATCATCACCGACTCTTACATCTGGTAGGGGTACTGCGAGGGTGTTGTGGGCCACTTCCGCGGTGACGCGGTCCGCTTTCATGGTCGCCTCAAGAAGCCCGTGTTGACCAAGCGACAATCGGCCGTCTCCCCAATCGCTCGCCCTTCGTCTTCTCAGAGTGCAATCACAGTTGCGGCTCGCGACAACCCATCGCCCGCAATATCGACCAGTCTTTCGTTTGGTAGTATCTCCGCGGTTCCGTTTTCTCCTACCACCCCTCCTCCTCAAGAACGGTCCTCAAGCCACACATCTTCTCTTGCTACCGCTATGTCTTCCGCGCCCATCACACCAGCGGATGACAGGCACGATAGCCCGACCGTTGCACAAGACGCTGAGCAAAGTTCGGTGCCGACGTCGCCAATACACCTGGGAGAAATCGCGAAGCAGCTCGTCACTGATAGCCCTGTCGACCCACGTTTCGACTCCTTTGACCGTAGCACCTCCAGATTTCCCCCGCTGCACAGGGACTCCAGCGTCTACGACGACTCGGAATCCAGCACGCGCATCTCTGTCGCACTGTCTGACGGCGGAGTCGGTATCGGTTTGTCTCTCTTGCAGGATTTTGCCGGTGGTGGGGGCGATGAAGGTGACGACGACGACGATGACGACATGTCAATTCGACGGACCGCGTCACCCGAATCGACGGTAGAGGGCCCGCCGGGCATTGCACGTGCGGACTCACAGTATTCACAGTCCCCTCGGAGCGTCGCCCAGCCGCCGCTTTCGGCGCGTTCGGAAGCTTCATTTGCTAGCTTACAGCAACCACCTGCGTCTGCGCAGTCCGACTCGCACTATTCTGACTCCCCGCAGAGTAGTGCAGCGCCTCTACCTTCGACCCACTCCGGGTCAGACTACGGTGGGGATGATTGGGAGGGAGCGGACGATATCTACGACGACTACCGCTACTCGCGATATTCGATGGCGTCGAAGATGTCCCGCTTCTCAAAGGGCTCCATGTACACCGTTGCCTCGACGTCCGAGGTCGTCCCTCCAATACCCACTGAGCATACGCGTCCCAGCCTCGACTCTAATCAGCGGGACGGGCTCCCGTCCCCGCGAGAGCTAAAGGGATCGAAAGAAGCCGGCCCGTCGAAGCTGAGCGAGTCGGCGACCTCGGAGGAACTGCTCTTGTCTGCAGGGGAGTCCGTAGAAGAGCGTCTCAGCAAGCTACAGAAGAACCGACCTGCACCGTTGACCTTCAAGAAGGAGCCGACACCATCGCCCCTACTCCATGCGACGTTCGGTTCGCCGCAGGCGTCGCCCACAGCGCCCACGGCGACCACCTCGTCGTTTGCGTCTCCCACGCTGGTCTCGCCCGTGTACCCTACCCATACGGGTGCTGCCACCAACCTTCGCATGCGTCTGGAGAAGGAACGCGAGATGGAAGATAGTTCCGATGCAGAAGGGTCACACAAGGCCCGCTCCAGCCAGGATATTGTCATGGAAGACCGCGAGGACATACCCATGACGGCCGTCTCCCAAGCTGCAGAGATCGTTCAGGAGCACGCGGCTGAGGCTGGACGCTCTCCACCACCGACGCCCGCCGTCCCTCCAACTGCCTCGCAGCCCGAGTCGTCCGCCCAGGCGGAGAAGCGCATGATTGCGAACGCGGAGCCCTCGCCAGATCAGCCACCACCACCACCATACAGCCTTACCGCGCCGTCTACCTCGCAAAGGCAGAGTCCTACCCCCTCTTCCTCTCCCCCCGCGCCCTCGACGACCCTGCCAGTGCATCCACAAGCGAGACCAATAGATCCCAATCGCATACAAGCTGATCCGCAGGCGCGACAGAGCCTCTTCATGCCTCATCCAGGCGCCCCGAAACCGACCTCTTCCTCCGCAGGGCCGATGTACGGCCGTCAGCCCGTTCCTCACCTTCCTTCTGTGCCAACAGGGCCTCCGCCCGGTTCCGTCCAATACGCTCTCCAATGCATTGTCTCCGCTCGGCGGGAAGGCCGCCCTGCGCCCCCAACCATCTACGGACGGTTGGAGTACGACCTGGCGGCGTCGATAGGACCTGTGCCAGTCAGCTTCGGACTCGAGCCGCAAAACAACGTACCGGCCAACAGACCCGCTCGACCGCCCGTACAATGGACCGCACCGCCTCCAAGTCGGACTGGTACGCCCGCGTCGCAGGCGAGCACTAGCGTTGACCTCTCGGGGAGGCGCAGTGCTGATCCGGCCGGAAGGAAGAATGCCATGTTGCCGCCTTTGCAGGGGGCCGCGGGGCTTCTGACGCAGCCAATCGCAAGAGCCAACTTTACACCATCAGTGCACACAGCGCGTCCTCGCTCGCGGTCATTCTCGGGATTTGCCAGCGGAACTCAGGAGGATCGTATGCAAGCTCTCGCTCGAGGCAGGTAAGCATCTCCGGCGCCCCTGCGGGATATGGTATATGTTCTGATCGTTTTCCACAGCCGAGAGGAAGGGTCGACGCCCGTAGAGTCAGTCAAGCCGCTCCAGATCATGACGAAACGCTCCAAGTCTGCGATGGCGACCACAACAGAAGCAGCACACGTTCCCGCACCACAGCGTGCCACCGTCTCACACTCCTCTTCGGTCGTGCGCGGTGCCCACGCACCGTCGCCTCTCTCGTTGGCGCAGAATAACATCGTCGCCGTCCCGCCGCCTGTACGTTCCCCTCCGCCTCGTGCGTCCACGAACCCGCTGCCGAGCACGTCTTCCTCTCCTCATGTAGCGGACTCGCTCGCTCCAGGCGCAGGCGCACAAATGGCGCGCGCGCTTTCTCTCGACCACGCCGCCGCCACGGTAGCTCTGAACGCGAACGGCATCGGGCGCGGGTCGCCTGCGCCGCAGACGCAGTCACCGTTGTCGGTGTTGCAGGAGAGCATCGCGCTGAGTTCGAGCCCGCCGCCGTCGCCTCGATCGCCGGGTATGTTCCCTAAGGCGTCTCCCGTGCTCAGGCACAGTCGTTCTGCAATCTTGTCGACCAGCTCAAGAGCATCGGAAGGTTTATCCTCTCCTCGATCTGGGACCGCATCGTGGTCACGCCCATCTGTTGACACCCAAAGGTCCGATTCTACGCCTCCTGTCGTCACTTCACCTACCGACGGTGCATCAGAGACGGGATCAGTCTTAGGCCTCAAAATCACGAAGCGCAACCGTCCACACATGCCCCCTCTACGTCTGGTCACGAGCAAAGACTCCGTCAGCCAAAATCCCCGGAGTCCGACGCTCAGTGTGAACACCATGATTACCAGCACAAGTGACCACCTCGGGGAACAGGAGACGGTGCAAGTGCAGGATATGGACTTCGAGCTGGTCAAGCCGAGCATCCCTGCCTCGCCGTTTGCAGGTAGCGTGGATTCCCTGCCCATACCTAGTCCGATCCGGGCAGATGGCTTCCTTCGTGCCGATAGTCCTGCGATGTCGTCCGCATCCGGGTCGAGCCATCGCACGCCAGGAGACCTGTCCCCTAGCGGGCTTAGGTCTCCCAAAGAGAGCAACGAGGTGGAAGCCCATCGTCAGCGAGAGCAGCGCTGGATCACCGCGTTGTCGTCTGTCCCTGCCTCACAAGCGCGGAAGAGTAAGAAGATCCGCAAGCTGGTACTGGAGGGTGTACCAGCATCTGTGCGCTACCAAGTCTGGGCGACGTTGACTGACAGCAAGGGCAAGCGCATGGAAGGGCTCTACCAGCGGTTGGCGCAACGCGAGAAGGTTCCCGCGTTCTTCGACATTGAGCGCGACATCAAGCTGTGCTTCTCTGAACACCCGCAATTGCAAGACGGCTCGTTGGCGAAGCTATTGCAAGCGTATCTATGCATGGTTCCGGATGTCCAATATAGCAGAGGTGGGTTGGGTCAGATATGGGTAGGCGATTATGTTCTAATGCTTCATGTAGGTCTGGCCCTCATTGTGGGTCAGCTATTGCTGCAATCTCCAGAAGAAGACGCATTTTGGACGTTCATCTCCCTCATGGATAACCATCTCCGCCCGTACTTTTCAAACACAGTGCAGCTGGAAGTGGACGCGTCCCTCTTCGCCAAGGCCCTTGAAGCGAACGATGCTGCGTCCGCCAAGAAGGTCTTCGGTGATATGGCAATCTCGCCTGCCACCGTATGCCGGCCGTGGTAGGTGTTGGTAGTATCTATCCGTCGATTCCGACTCATCAATTGTGTCCTCAAGGTTCATGGCTGTCTATGCAGATACGCTTCCTTCGGATTATCTCCTTCGCGTCTGGGACGTGTTTCTCTTCGAGGGTAAGCCCGTTCGTCGTACCACAATTCCTGATAGTTGAACATTTCCTACCAGGTGTCACTTTCTTGTTCCGAGCTGGGCTAGCCATATTTGCCTGCAGTCGTCGCAGCGTGCTTCAGTCGACATCTTCTGGTAGCGTCCTCGATGCTCTCGCGCATCCACCCATCCACACTCTACCGCCTACCCCCGAGGCGTTCATCGATCTCGCGTTCACTGTCAAACTGAAGGATGATGATGTGCGGAAGCAGCGAAACAAGCTCGAGGCGCAAGTCAAGCGGCGCACGCAACCACGCGCATCCCCTCTCGCCACCACTCCTACGATCTCTCTCCCCAAAAGTTGAGCGCCCGCCGTTGCAGATAGCTGCGACCTGCTGGTCTTTTCCCTTTCCGCTCGTTTGTTCAGGCATGTAGCCTCCCATTATACCATCCATCGCTTGCGCATACTACGGCATCCTTCGGCTTATGCATTTCAGAGCCACTGTAATACAGTTATCGTCGTCATGCTCTGCCTACGCAACTCTTGCACGCTCTCTCAGACCGCAATTGAAGTATCGCATACTTCAATCTATCTTTGATTTTCCCGCAGAGCGTGGAACCCCGCTCAAGCTATCTTCGCACTAGGTATATACTCCCGATCGGAAGGCAAGTCCGGACGTCATGTCGTCCGTATGAATGACGCTTTCCCGTTGCACCTCCTCTGCACGCCACGCTGTCTGCACACGGCTTTGGCACAGATTCTTACGGTGACGGTACAAGCCACGCGAACCCCGAAAATCCGGTGATACGTTCTTTGACCTGGCGTATGAATCGCAAAGGATCGATGCCCCAAATGAGTCATCGCTGTAGTGCAAAAAATGAGACCGCTACATCGATATGCAAATACCTGTGATGACAGGATGTGGCGCATCAGTGATCCGTAGTCCGTACGCCGTGCCAGGCTTGGGCTCGGAGCTTGTCACATCTGCACTGGACGCGACTGCATGAATTGGTCTCGTTCCACATAATAGCTGTGCGCTACGGCGCTGCGTCGCACGCACCCATGATGGCCACCACAATTTCAATTGAAAGAGCTTTGCAACCGGCTTTGTGAGTGAAGCTTCAGGAAGCCGGACCAATTTGAAAGTACTACAAGTAGTGGCAGCGGCGCAGCAAGGCAAGTGCAAGCTGCTGCCACTCTGAGCGCTGCAGCACTGGTACATTCTGGATGGATGCATATACAATGTGGCCGCCACCGTGTTACTGGTACACTTTGGAAACTTGGCCCCGACTAAGTAATAGTACAGTATCAGCCATGGCAGATCTCCGAGTATGTGTCCATCACTCGATTCACTGGGAGAGGATCATCCGAGCAGCTGCCCTGCAGTTGCATAAGCGCCCACACGTACTATACATATCCAGTAATTCTGAGTGCATGAGCAGTGTCGTCCACGACACCCTCATTGCACAGTACATACGATACTGCCATCGACTGCTGCCTACTTCCTACTCTCCCTCATCAATACATGGACCCTGTAATGTCATCAGACTCATCACTAGATGCACTTTTACATGCTTCCTTGCCAAGTCCGGGGGGTATCAGCGCCCGGATTGGATTCCTGATGAGGATATTGACAATGACACTTGCTGGTCCAAGCCTCCCCAGCCCTTGGAATGGCCTGTAGACTTACAGACATTCAGCGAAATGTATCTTCAACTCAAAGTAGGTGTTCCAGCACCATGCTCGTCTTGTTCCGGTTTGACAACAATCTCTCTGACTCCATTGACTGTACTTACTACCAGCAGTCCAACACATCTGCCAGTGCCTGGCGCAGCAGTCTGCAGAACTATTGGGTATGTTCCACTCATTTGCTGTATAGCAATGGAGCCAGTACTGATTGAGAGCAATAGGAGCAACACTGGCCTAAGGAGTGACGTGAACTGTCTGTGGACAGTGCCAAGCTTTATGATCTATTGGTGGGCCATATCAGCCACTGCTAGCATCGAATCAGCTGACCAAGATACGACAGGCCAAACACTTTGCTCTGATAGAATACCTGCATCCTGGTCCTAACCCAGAGGAGTGTATTGCGGCAAGTATCACCCTCTCTCCATTTTCGTGAGAGTTCCCATACTGACATGTGCTACAGCGCATCAGAGCAGTGCTTGAGGCGGAACCAAAAGCACCCGGATTGAGCAAGCTGATGATGGATCATGTGCCATGGAAGCTGCTGATGGGTTATGAACGATGCAAGCTGCCACCTATTGTGAGAAAACGAGGTCGCGCGAGAGCGGGGGGGACGAAAGAACGGTCGTGTTTGTACCATGCAAACGCGTGAGGACTACTCGATGCACGCGGGCGGTTAAGTATGTACATGAGTGGCGCGTAACTAGGTAAACACAAGACATTCGACATACAATAAAATCTAAAACCAGAACAAGGCAGGCACACGCGCTTGCTCGTCCGGACTCAGAACAACAAGAGATTCCAACACCTATTCCCCCCACTGTGCACTGTTGAACTTCCGGGTTTGTGTACTGGCCATACCAGATCCGGATGTTCACGATGGCTGTGTTACACAGCATGGACTTTCTTTCTACATTCCCCATATGGTAGTTCTACGGACTTTTCTACGATACACCTTGTACTATAGCATCCGGACATCTCTGGATCCCTCCAGTGCGTTCTTCGCTGTTCCAGATCTTTCTAGATAGTCCTCTACGGTGGCGCGATACTCACACAATCCTTTGCTCATACTTGCACCATCGTCTTACTCATCGTACTGTAGATCACATGCCCTCCTTTCTTCGCTTACTCATGCGTCCTCTGGACTTGTATATAAGGAGGACATTCTCTGCCCCTGCTCTTCAGTCGTTCGCTCACTGACTGAAGAGTAAGTTCCTCTCTACCTATGCTTACTTACTATGGTTTACTTACCAAGTACTTGTAGCTCTGTTTGTGTGGCTTACAGGTACTTGTCTATGCAATATAGTCATTCGCTCACTGACTGAAGACTCTGTTTGTGTGGCTTACAGCCTTCTAGGTTCAGAGTTCATCAGGTTATGAGCCCTGTGCTCTAACCAGTTGCTTCTCTCTGTCGACATCGTTGCGCAACATCTCTCTTGTCAACCTCGCAGGTTTGTGCACCTCCCACCTTCCTATTCCCTATCTCTTGTCTGTGCCCGCCGACACTGCTGCCAGGGGGACATTTCTGCACTCGTGACGCAGCCCTGAGCGCTTTTAGATAGCTGTAGCACTCAGTAGGTTGTACTGCCCTTTGTAGGGGGCTTCAAGTATCCCTGGACCGGGCCTTGCGCTTGCAACCGCCAGTCCTTGTACCGGGGTCCTTAAGACCTTAGGACCGGAGGACAACCGTTCGGACCCTCCTTACTATAGTCTTTTGTCGGATAGCAGTACTATAGCTTTTCTTGGGCACAGTTGGCGACTTCTACCCAGATTCTCGGGTTACACGGCTGCCTGGGTCTCTGGTTCACCTTAATAGGTGTTCATATCTCGCCTTTTTTGGACGAGGTTACGCGCGGTCTCTGTAAGTCAGCGGGGACGAACTCAGTCTCGCGGCACAGTGGTGGCAAGAGCTAAATATATTAAGTACCTGTAAGTCAGCGGGGACGAACTAAAATACGAATGAGTATCGACCTGCAAACATAAGGCAAAGAAGGAGAAAGCGTACCTCAGTCTCGCGGCACAGTGGTGGCAAGAGCTGAGGAGCGTAGGCGAAAAAAGTGAGTGAAGGCCCTTTGCGGGCGGCTACCGAATAAGGACATAGCCACGGCGCCTAACGCTGCCGGTGGACTCGTACTCGTACTACGTATCGTACTTCAACACGCCCGCTCAACGGTAGCGGTTGGCCTAAAGATATAAGGACTGTACTCAGTAAAGACCCAACAAATTAGTAAAGTAAGTGTGCTTCTCGCGAGCCAGCGACTTCGTGAGCACGTCGGCGACTTGGTCCCCGGTCGGCACGTACTCGACAGTCAACGTGCCGCGCTCGAGCTCGTCCCGGATGAAGTGGTGACGCACGGCGATGTGCTTCGTGCGGTCGTGGAAGGACGAGTTCTTCGCGAGGGCCATGGCCGACTGATTGTCGACGAGAATAAGAGGGACTTGGAGCCTCGAAGAGAGAGCATGGAAGACGGGAGAGTCGAGGTCCGAGAGCAGAGTGCTGAGCCAGAGGCCTTCCTTCGCTGCAAGAGCAAGGGCGACGTATTCAGCCTCCGTGCTTGACTGTGCAATCGACTGCTGTTTGCGCGAACACCAGCTGATTGCCCCGCCACCGAGCTTGAAGACGTAGGCACTGGTCGAGCGCCGGTCATTCCGGTCTCCAGCCCAGTCTGCATCCGAGTAACCGACCACGGTGAGGCCATGTTCGCACAAGGGTTTGAGGTCCTTCCCGTAGGTGAGGCGCAACCCAGACGTCCCACGCAGGTAGCGGAAGACGCGCATGAGCGCGTTCCAGTGCTCGGTCCCGGGCGTTGAGGCATGTTTGCTGAGCGTACCCACGGCGAATGCGATGTCGGGACGCGAACCAAGCATGGCATACATGAGGGCTCCGAGGGCGCTCTGGTACGGCTTCGGGGCGATCTCGGCTTCAGCGAGCTTGTCGAGCTTGAAGTTCGCCTCCATCGGTGTGCTGACAGGGCGACAGTCCGACATGCCGTGCCGCTTGAGGATCGTCTCGACGTACTGCTCTTGAGAGATGCTGAGGGTGTGCCTGTCATGGTCCATGCTGGAGTGGCAATACATGACATAGGAACTGCTTATATAGATCCAGACAAATATGCTGATAGCCTCAGCATAGTGGCCTTTTGGTCCAGTTGTTAGATTGTGTTATTGTCTGGGCACGGTCTCTCACAGTATGCTGAGGCTTCCCAGGTCACTGGTTCAATCCCTGATGGTGGCATTCTGTTCCGCCCCACAGGGCCCCAGACCAGTGGCTTACAGAGGCTTGGGAAACCTTTGGGGGTCTGCTATTAAAAGCATTCCTGGGTCCTAGTAGGCAAGCTAGCCCCAGGGCCTGGAGAACCCTGGTCTGAATTGTCAGGCTAGCACCTTCGAGGGCTTGGTGCCTAAAGGGGGGGCACTGTCATGGTCCATGCTGGAGTGGCAATACATGACATAGGAACTGCTTATATAGATCCAGACAAATATGCTGATAGCCTCAGCATAGTGGCCTTTTGGTCCAGTTGTGTTAGGACGCGTGCCACCGGAGGGCAGAGGGAGGACGAGCGGAGGTCCGAGGGGTTTCCGAGGGAGACACCGGAGTATCCGGGGGCACGGGTGGCGGGGACTTCGGCGAAGCTATTGGCAACGCCCTGAGCGATCTCGTCTAAGTGTCCCCTATTTACTAGAGAGCACCGACAAGAGGAACGGAGAGGAGACGGAGGACCGACGGACGTCGAGCAGAGTTCCGGCGAGAGGTCGGAAGGGACGGGAGGATAGATTAGAGTAGAGTAGGTACAGAGTAAGCAACGAGGTAAGCAACAAGAATCCGAACTGAGGCAAAGGCTACTACCAGCGCGCCTTATATACTAATGGCCTTACTAGTATCGTAAGGAGTCTCGCGTCATTAGTATCGGAACTTCCGGTAACCCGAGACCCTTGACGTCACACAGGCTCGGGGATCCGGTAGGTCCGACACCCTATGACGTAAGACAAGACGAAGGGATAAACCAATAGGGGCGGGTATGACGCCGGAGTAGAAAAGTG
>CCBP010000776.1:0-13856 GCA_000765035.1 Trametes cinnabarina
AGACTTCTTGTTCCGATGGAGCTGTGCGCCGTCGATCGAGAGCGCAAGCACAATGTCCTCCGAGTTGATCTGGCCCGCAATATAGGCTCCCCAGAACTTGCTCCCGTGCGAGACGTCGTCAAAGCTGTCCAAGGTGCCATCCTCCTCAAGACGTGCCAAGACGTCCTCCACAAGACCAGATAGGTAAGCCATAGATTCCACGCCCTCAGGTGTACGGAAGACGGCTTGAATCTCCGGGCCCGGTGCCATAGTGTAGAATTGCTTACAAGGTACTGCTGGTGATCCTGGCTTCATACCCGCCTTGATTTCATCGTAGCGAGGCTGCCTGCACTTGGGGCACTTGTCGAGGTTGGCATATGGCCCAGTGAAGCCCACGCAGCTGTCGATGCACATGTCGTTGATGATTGGTACGATGCCTGTTAGCATCTCGACCCTCCGCTTAACCTGATGGTACGAGAGCAGCTCGGCGTCGGGCTTGTGCTTCATGAAAAGCTGGCGGACGTCTTCATAATAGTGCTGTGACGTGTTGCTCAGTGTGACATACAACTCTATAGACATTAAGACATTCGGGTCGTCGATTTCCAAGACATGTTGAGGAGGATTGCGCAACTGATTCCGCGTCTCGGCACTGAGCCCAGCGTGCACAGAATCAAGTGAGGCGCCCTTAAGCAACTTGATGAAATCAAGGGCGCGCTTCATGTCGTCCATCGTCACAGGCACCTCCTCCATCTCGTCCTCACTGGCGGCGGCGGCGCTTCCTTCTGCTGTCTCGCTTGGCATGGCTCCGCCTGCTGGAGCTGGAGCAGGTGGCTGTGCAATGTCTGCGAAGTCGGCTTCGTCTTGTTCTGGTACGTCTTCGACAGTGGCTGGACGGTGAACGGGTGGTGTACCAATCCTACGAGGCGTGCATGGCGAAGTCTCTATGAAACTATCTCATTCTGGTGTGTGGGGACGGGACGATGGAAGCTCATCGCGCTTGTCGCGCTCATCATCCTGCACGTTGGGTTAGCGAAAGGAATTTGTGAGATGGTTTGTTACTCACCTCGGGCGCAAGGGCTACCAATTCCGCATTCTCCATGTCCTCTTCCATCATCCTCATACGTTTATGAGCCGTTGATCTTGTTGAGTCATTGTCGACCAGGCTTGCGACTCCCTTTCGTTTACCGGCTAGCTTCTCGGTGACAGCCTTGGCTGCTGCAGCTACCTTCGCAACTGTTTGGTGGCGGAAGTAAGTGGTTTTCGAGACTGTCAAAGCGCGCCCATGACAGAAGCTTGCGCAGGAGCAGGTGTATGTCTTGCGCAACCGTTTCTTCTTACGAGAATGAGAGCCTTCAGAGTCTATGTCCCCAGGCATTGGTAAATCAGAGGACAGGTGAGGTGGAAAGAGGTAGTATTGCGTGGATGGAGTACACGAGATGCCAGCACATGTACGGAAATCCCTACAGCGAACTGCCGTTTGCAAATGCCCCTCATATGCTCCTATATGCTCGAGTATGGTCAAAAGAAAGGTGGTCCGCGGAAGACAAGAGGCTGCATGCGACGTAGGAGGAAGAGAGATGACAAGCAAATGAATGAGAAGTTAGAGCGAAGTCAAGAGAGTTGACGCTCGTGACGATGCTAGCATATGGGAGCAGAGGGACTTAGGGTCCGTTCAGCGGCAAGAAACGGCCGATTCTTCGGCGGTTTCTTGAGTGCGATTCTGGGTTAGCGCCAAAAAAACGCAGAGGCTCGGGGAGCTCGGGCGAAAGAAACTGACCCGCTGAGGAATGTCACGCTCTGACAAAGACATGTATAAGCGCACGTCACCTCGAGCGTATGATATTATCGCATCACTGCGAATTGTGCACTCACTCACAGCGCTGTCATTCACTCGGTTACCTTCATCTATACCTCCTCCTCACTCGCTAGCCTGCTAAGTACAATGCCCAATCAGTATCTTCACCTTGCTATTGTTTCCGCTGTAGCTTCGGTGGCGCTTGCGGCTGGTACTTCTGACAAGACACCCTACCATACGTCAAGACTGTCCGGAGAAGACTGGGTCCGTGAGCTAATCTCAGGACATGACGGCCGCATTCACAATGAGCTGGGGATGCATCAAGAGGTATTCCTTCTGCTTGTTTGAACACTACAGTCTCTCGGGTATCAGGACTCTCGAGAGGTCATTCTGGAGGAACAGCTCGGGATCTTCCTATATACATGTCGCACCGGGCTATCTGTACGTCATGTGGGAGAGCGGTTCCAGCGTGCTAATGCCACAATCGCAAAGTGCGTGCAATTGATACATAATCATCATCAGTGTCTAACCATTGCTCTAGGTATTTTAAGAAGATGCTCCTTGCATTCTCGTCGCCCCCTTTCTACACAACATATGTCCACCTACCCCCCGAGGATGACCCCACCCCCGCACGCATCTACCATGATCCCCGCTACCATCCCTTTTTCGCGCACGCGCTCGGCGCTGCGGATGGCAGTCATATCACCACTGCACCACCGGCCGAGGAGCGAGGTCCATCCCGTAATCGGAAAGGAGGTGTCTCTCAAAATATATTTGTGACATGTACACTCGACACACTTCTATTCACTTATGTCCTCAGTGGCATAGAGGGGTCAGCCACTGATGCTACTGTTTTCCAAATGGCACGCGAAGCTGATTTTCGGGTTCCTGATGGGCGGTACTATCTGGCTGATGCGGGGTATGGATTTCTGGACGTGCTCCTTGTGCCGTACCGAGGTGTTCGGTACCACCTTGCTGAATGGGGCCGTGCAAATGTCAAGTACATGTCATTATTTTTGAGTACTATCAGTACTAACATGTTCCACTAGGCCAGTCAATAAGGAGGAGCTATTCAACCTTCGCCATGCAAAACTCCAGAACACCATCGAGCGGCTATTTGGTATCCTTAAGAAGCGGTTTCCGATTCTTCGTTCAGGCTGTGAGTACAGGATGAAGTATCAGGTTCGTTTACCGCCTGCTCTCTGTGCTCTGCACAACTTCATCCGACTCCACGACCCTTCGGAGATCAACGACTTCATTGATATCCATGAAGACCCTGACCGGCCCCCTAGTACCGGCGAACTGGCGCAGGGTCCTGCGACAAGAGCAGAGCGTGAGCGTGCCAATGCACGTCGTGATTACATAGCTACATCCATGTGGAACTCGTATCAGGAGTGGGCACGTCAAGCTGAGGAAGCGCAGGAGATGGTCTTGTAGTAATGATATGTTAATGAAATGTTCATATGCAAGCACTTACGAGTCGACCACAAGCGCCCTGCCATTGCCAGGCCACCACATCCTAATTAGGCAGGTATACTGAACACTTGCACTGGTACAATGTCATGCTTCAATTATGGAGTAATAATACATGTGTCAATGCCCTACGAGTATTGCCTGCCTACCATCCTACGAACCCAAGCACGCCTAAGCTTGCTTTTTGTCTTAGACAAGGAGATGTAAGTGTCAGCAGCAGTGATATCACGCCGCATCACCTCAACCAGTTCCACCATGTCATCCTCCGACAACTCATCTTCCTCTTGTTGTGTGGCAAGTTCAACAGCAATGTGTCGGCGCTTAGGAGTTGAGTCGAGAGCGGCACCCGCCAGGACCTCCGTGGGTGGACCACCAACGATGTTTGCAAGGACCTCACTCATCCGGTCGATGGAGCGAGATATGGCCGTCCCGCGTGGAGATTGCTGCGTAATCGGAGGCGTCAACATACCTGTTGAGACAGAAGTTGAGCTTGTCATATCGAGGGCCGAGCGCTTGCGCCCTAGAGATGATGGCGGGGGCGAGGGCAGTGGTGGAGGAATGTATGGTGCAGACGGAGACGCCGTCTCCGTAGGCTCGCGTTCGTTAGAGGTGTCTGGCTCCACTGACAATGGGTCTTCAACATCTGTAGACTGCGTGGGGGAATCTTCGTCTGCGAGAGGATTGGGAACAGGAGCCTGGGAGGGGGCGAAGATGAATTTGGCCTTCACCTTCACGGGAATGATGCTGTCAACCGCTTCGAAGAGCGGCCAGCCCTTGTGCTTGAACTGATCAGCCCTGGGATTTTTCTATGGCTGCATGAGTCAATACAAGGGGAAAATGTCTTGGCTACACACCTTCACATACGCCTCCCAGATTGCTTCATCCTCTATCCCGATGTCCGCTCCCATCTCCTCGCTCCATGTAAAGCCGGAGGTCCCGTAGCCGTGCTTCAACTTGTAGCAGATATAGTAGGTCTCTTTGATCTTGTAGCACATATGTCAGAGAGAGCGGATAGAGTGCTGAAGCTAAGAAGCATACGCACTCGAGACCACTTGTTCTTGCAAGCCGTACCTGTCTTAGGACCGCCCGCGGCCCTCATCCCCTCGAGAACTGCAGCGGCAGCATTGAAAGTTGACATCTTGTAGTTCCCGTCGCCTTGTTCAGCTAGGTGGTCTGTCAGGTAGTTGACAAATGTCTTCTCGTCTTCAAGCGTCCATTTCGCGTTCTCCTTGCCGCTGGCCGTCGGAACAAGAGCCGGTTCTGTGCTTCTGGGAGCCGTAGAAGCAACGGACTTCGTCGTAGAGGAATTCATAGACATGGTGAGAAGCAACAGAAGCAAGAAAAGTGGAGAGGGTAAGCAAGAGATGCGAGAAAGAGCGATCCCGCAGAGTCGTAGCCATATATGAGCGGGCGCAAGGACCATCGGCGCAATGCGACGTGCGTGTCACGGCTTCACGCCGAGTCACAAATTGGTCACCTTGAAGCGCCAAAAATATCGGTGAACAATCGGTGCCGGTGAACACGCTTGCGCTTTTCTCTCTGAATTTTCCAGCAAAAACGATTCTCAGTCTCTAAACGATTCTTTCTGTTTGGCTGAAGAAACGTTCTGAAGAATCGGGTGTTTCTTGCCGCTGAACGGACCCTCATGTCGGGGCGGAAGCTAGGCGGAACCCAGCAAAGGCGTCGACAGTGAGCGTCAGAGTCACGAACCGAACACCAGAGCCAGCCATCCTTGAGGAAGTAGGCGGGAGGACAGGTGGAGTCGGCAGTCCGTGAGCTGAGCGGACGCTGTTCGAGTCCAAGCGGAGTATAACTGTATGGCGTGATGACTCCTCGGCCGTCTGGCGAGAAGGTGATTTGGGTTATAGCGTCTGTGCTTCCGTTATTCAGCTCATACTGTGGCACTGTTGGCAGCATTTGCGAGGGAGGGCTGGGGGCGGATTGATCGAAGGAGGCATGGTCTTGAGGAATGATCGGGGTGAGGTCGTACAGGAGGATACGACCATTCCATGTGCCTGCGACTGCTCGACTGCAATCCTCGGAAAACGCAAGCGAAGTGACAGTGACATGCTCAATCCAGAGGATACGCCCAGTCATACTACGCAGGCATAGTATGCTATGCCAGCGGTCAGTGGGGATCGGTGCTCTGGAAGACTTCGCCACAAGGCCAGCTGTTGATGTGTCCGGAAGGGTCTGTACCTCATGAGCGGAGAGAATCCACCTGCTGTCTGACGAGACAACTAAGGACTTGATTGATCCAGGACACTTGAAGAGGTCCTCCGGTGACGACTGAGCAGGGTCTTCATATAGGTTCCAGCAGCGGACCATGCCATCCTGCTCCACGTACACGACACGTAGGTCGTCCGACATGAAGGTGACACGGTTTCCCACGTTTGCAAGGTTACGACGCTTGAAGCACCCTCCTGGTCGGGTGTCCCAGACGCAGACCCAAAAGCCATCGGCCCATGCTATGGAGTTGGTTGAAGGAGACCATGCGATGGGTCCGGACGGAAACGTGCTAGCATGCTGAACAGTGCTTATACATTTCCCCGTGGAGACGTCCAACAGCATGACCCTGTCCTTGAGGATAGCAGCGACGACGCGTCCATCGAGTGAGATAGAGACAAGCCGAAGGTCTGCTACCACCTCTTCACGGGAGTCGCCGGGCGATCCCACTACACCACCGTGTCGACGAATGGCGCTAGTACCCTGCCCAAGGCCAGTTCGACCTAAAGACTGACTCGTTCCATCGCTGTGTTCCAACCCTTGAGAAGCATCAGGAGGCCACTGGCTGATGTAGATGCCGCTACCGCCTGATACAGCGATATGTATACCGTCCGAAGAGAATGCAGTAGATCCGGCGAATATCGCACTACCGCTAGTGGGCAATATCTTCAACGGAGCGAGAATGTTGACATCCCATAGGGTGAGAGATCCAAACCTGAACGCCGCTGCAAGAGTGCCATTGGCATAGAAGGTCAGCGATCTGGCTTCCACTGAGGGCCCTCGGAAACTGTGCAGCCTGGTCCCGTCAAATTTGTTCCAAAGCATGATCTCGCCGGTGTCCAATCCGCATGCAGCAAGACGACTATCAGTAGATACAGCCACAGAGTTGACAGCTGAGTCGTGCTCTAGAATCCGGACAAGTGATTTTCTGCCCGTATGCCAGATTCTGCAGGTTGTGTCATCCGACGCAGAGAGCAGGTCTCCGTCGGCTGCAAAAACGACACCTCTGACCGGAGCTTGGTGACCAGAGAAAGTTGTTGCTTCTGCAGATTCCGAATCGACAGACCACAAGATAGCTGTCTTGTCATCACAGGCCGAAGCTGCAAGTGCTCCATCGGGTGACCACACGACAGAGCGGACTCGGCCTGCGCGCCAGCGCCAATCGGCCAAACGTCTGCCTGTGTCGAGGTCCCAGAGTACCACACATCTGACGTTCGTGAAGGCAGACAGGATCGCCTTCCCATTCGGCGAGAAGGCGACGTCTTTCACAGCAGCGCCTAAGGAGGGATGATCCATGGCCTGTGCTTCTGCGCCGGTCTGCACATGATATATCCGAGTGAAACCGTTGTCAGTGCCGCATGCGATCAGTTTTCCATCGGGAGAAAAGTCGAGACCCCAGATGATAGTGCCGCCAAAGTATATGTACGTCACGGTGTTGCTCCAATCCTTATGCTGACCGTACCGTAGTCGTACAGTCTTCGGAACGTCCGCTGCATGGCATAAACGGAGGAGTGAGCTCTCCGGAGCAAATAAGGCCGTGACCCGGAGAACCTCGAAGAAGGATTCATTGATGCCATCGTAATAGGAGCGAACAATGCGTTCGCAGTCGTACAACAGCTCCGCCTGAGGAATATCGGTGTGCACCAGAGGAAGTCCCTGTAGTCATCCATATCATTCGAATTATTACCCTATTTGCGAATTTTGATGAAGCACTTGCCTTTATAAGTCGCTGGATGGACTGCAGCGCATCAACAGCCATGTCGACACAGCCCATCAGACTCAGAGCCTCGAGCCAGTCCAGAAGATGATCGTGGCAGAAGGCTTCAAGCAAGTCCAGAAGCTGCTGATCAATCTCGGCCTGACATAAGTGGTAAGACCAATATTTGCACGCATACTGGAGCGCGTGGGGGAGGTACCGAGCGATTCTCTCCGATAATCCGGGAATCTCGACGTTGAGCAGATGTCCGTGCTGGGAGCCAACCCTACAGATGTTGTGTTGGAGCGACGACAAGGCCCGCAAGCAGTGTCCTGCAAGTATCGTATGATGAATGGCAGGATTGATGAGGAAAACACGTGCTGTACAGCGAGAAGAGTTGATGATGAAGTCGGAAAAAGACAGATGGATGAGGCGGATAGGTGTAGATTCATCGCCAGGTGCAGGCAGGACCAGTATGGCACTCAAGAGGGATAGAAGGTGTCTGGCAGTGCCATGTGACAGGCCTAGCAAGGCTTCGAGTGTTGCAGGGCCTAACCTCTCTGCCGCGAGTACGAGCGCTCCAAGGATCAGCTTCAGGCGCGAGAGCGCCACTGCTCCGAGCTGTTTCGCTTGACTGTGAAGAACTTGAAGATAAAGCGCATCCAGGATCCGGAACGGCGAGTGCGCGCTGCTCCCCGCTTTCGCGGCAGCATCACCAAAGTCTAGAAGGTCGGAGAGTCGACCCGACGGGTCACATTCTTCTTCGTCACCAATGAACCGCACTGCGGTGGAAGCGAAGATGAAGAGCGACTCCGTAAGGTTGACGAGTTGTTCGAGATGTTCAGCAGGTGGCCAATCTGGGCCAAGACCCGGATAGCGAGTGCGGATACCGTTGAGTCGGTTCCGGAGAAAAATTCTGATATCGCGGGTGATGACGGCCTCGGGGACTTTGTCGAGAGCAAGCTGCTGAGTGCTATCCATGAGTGTTATCAGGCCCATTCCAGCTACGACACTGTTGATAGGCCGGCTAGTAATGAGGAACTTGAGAGGAGACAGACCGGATAAGTGCACTGCCAGGGACTTGAGAACGACTGAGACCACATCGTCATCCTTGCACTCGTCGAGCGCGTCAATGATAACCACGCGATGGGTGTCGAATCTATGTGAGCCGCGGCTACTTGCGACCTGCAGGGGATCGACGATGAGCTTTTTCAGCTGCGACACAACGGCCATTCGGTTGATGTTGGGGTTCTCGGCCGCCGCCGTTCTCAAGGCTTCGTGGAAGATGTCGCAACGTAGAGCCAATTAAAAGGCGATGGTAGGCATGATGGCCTGGACGTTACTGCGGTCGCCGTCGCGTGCGCAGAAGAAGCTCGCTGCAAGAAGGCGCCGGTCGTCGCACCACTGTGCAGCCGTTTGCGCGAGTGTTGTCTTACCCACACCGGCCAAAGCGTGGATCCACATGACCGGATGACGGTCGGAGTCGCTGGCGCTCATGGCGGGTGTGGAGGACGTTGGAAGCTCGCGGTCGTCTGGTTGGATCCACGAATAGATTGTCGCCAAGGCCTCCTTCCTCGTCTCCGCCTCGCACTCGGATCGACCACTCCCACCATCATTAAACAGGGCCGAAAGGACGGGATGCAAACCTGGAATTGCTGCCAGAACAGAGCACGGTCAGTCATTGAGACTAAGACACCGGGGGAGAACCTTACTGCTGCTGCTTGGTTGCTAAGACCAGAATATGAGTACAATACATTCACCAGGTGGTAGATCGACCTTACTTGACTGATAGTCTCCTGCATCAGATCCATATGCTCATGCACCTGTGCCAATCCTCTATCAAGGTGTGTATGCACCTCGTCGAACCTCCCGTCCAAATGTTGCAAGCCTTCCCGGAGCTTGATCTCTATCCGCTACATCGGATTGATCCAGTCAGAACATTTCGACAAATTCACCGCAAAGGCAGCATACATCAACGCCAAACTCAATGGAGATCAACTCTCCCACCTGAATGCGACCAAAGTGAGCAGTTGAATGGTGACCCGGAGAATGCCTGCAAATTCACACTCACAGTAAAGCATCGAATCAACCACGCTAAAGAGCGTACGAAGCTGCCGATCTTGCCAGCCCTTTCCTGAGCATTGAGAAATTTCCTCTGGAGTGTCTCTGATGCAAGCACCTTGAGGTCGTCCTCGAGTTTGTGCAGGTTCCTGCCCAGATTTGAGCGCCTGACGAACCGGAGCATCTTATGCACAATACCTTTCAAATTCGGATAGTCTATCCCTGAACGCTGCAGGCCACTGTTCAGTAGGAGGCAGTGTAGCCGACTCCGGAGATATTACAAAGTTGAGCCGATTGATGTGGTCTGTCAAAGTGCGAATATCGGCCTCATTGGAAGACACCTTCTGCAGGCGAGATAACCATTTCAGAGATTGCAGGGACAGGTGATTTGTGCATGAGAAGAATTGCACTATATGTGAGACCTACATACCTGCACAGCTTCAATGATGGCACAAAGCGAACCGGCAACGGCTTGCAACGGCGGAAAAGCAGCACCAGCTTTTTCCGTGACCGTCAACGCCAACTTGATCCCATTGAAGAGGGTCTCGGGGAAGCGATGTTTAGACGTTCCCGGCTGCGAGCCATTGGAAGGCGCGACTAAGCCTGACACATGTTGCTCCTGCGATGGTCCACTGGCAGGCTGGGGCTTGAGCGGTTGCTCATCCTGATCCCTCGTCTGTGGTGATGGCTGGCGCTGGTCATCTGACTGAGTCGACTGGGTGCTCCGAGCCTCGCCTTCTAAAGCACCCCTCCTGAATGACAAATTGAGTGAACGATCCTGCTCCTGATCGACCGTGGACAGTTGTGGTAGAGTACCCGTAGTAGGTACAACATCACTTGCAGGACCTGGGTCCGGGTGCTTTTTGGATCTCCACCTTGAGCACGGTCGAAAGCGAGCCAGAAAGCTACAGTTCTTCTTCCGTAGCACTTGGACCTCAGCACCTCGCGGCGGCTGATGTGGCCCATGTGGAGGAGGTGGCGACGAGTCGGAGGAGTGCGATGCATTGTCGGAGAGGCGGGGACGCTTGGCAAAGGGATTCTTCATGCATAATAAAGTCATGGCGGTACGGACGAGAGAGCGAACCTCAGGCGGGCGAGAGAGACGAGTCAGTTGTAGACTGATAGTGTTGAACTAGGCTGCTGACTAATAGCAGCATAGTAAGTGTCTACTGACATGAGGCTACTATACTCCCGGAGAAAGTTCCGGTTACTGTAGAAAGTACTAGATACTGTGGCTCGGGTACTATACAGTATTACATCATAGGCCATGTACAGTAGTATATAAGACTGCTCTGTAGGAGCAGATCTACAAGTCGCTCTTAACCATCAACCACTACGTGTGCCTCTATCCAGAGCTCTACAGGTAAGTGAGCGGAGGGGCTTTCCACTGCGTAACAAGCCCTGCTCAACAGGTTATGAGCCCTGGTTGATGCTCGGATCTGTGCCTGACAAGGCCTGATCCTGATGCTCCCAGCTCAGCTGGTTGAAGCCTAGATCTGCGCCTGGCAAGGCTGCGGTCTAAGAGCGCCCAGCATACCTGGACGTCGTCCCATATGGCTTCGACGTCGCGGACCTTAGTGCGCGCCATGCTGGCTGCACCTAGACCGCTAGAGCCTAGGGAGTGTTCAGCATTGCTGCCCTTGGCGCCCTTTAGGCTGCCTTGTGTGCGCATGGACGAATGCTGACATTCTGTCTCTACAGACTCCCATATCGACATCATGTCCAACTCGCTCCAGAACCTCGTCCCCATCCTCGATGGTTCTAACTACCAACGGTGGGCCGAGCTGATGAAGGCGTACCTTCAGCAGCAGGAGGTATGGTTCGTTGTCGATCTCCCTGCAGGCATTACCGCTCCAACCCTTGCGGAGGACGGTAGCAACCGGAACGATGTCATCGCCTGGAACCAGATGCAGTCTAAGGCGATGGGATCTATCCGATTGCGCCTGAACGATGAGGTAGCTAAACTCGTCAAGGATAAGACGACAGCCAAGGAAGTCTGGGAAGAGCTGAAATCGCTCTACTCGACTACCTCCGCCTTAGGGGCTTATAGCTTCTACAAGGCCGCTGCGAATACGCGCATTCCAGCGAACGAGCATCCTGGCCCTGCGATCGCTAAGATCCAAGGCAACCTTGACCAACTTGCGAGTGCCGGGATTGATGTCCCGATGAACCTGCGTGCCTTGATCATCTTGGACGCAGCGCCGCCGCGGTATGAAACCGCTATTCAGCTTGTTCTCAATGATAATGAGCTGAATGACCTCAGTACCTCCGCTGTCCGGGAAGCCCTTGTGGCATCCTGGGAAGCATCGGTGACGAGGGGCAGCCGCAAGATTGGCGAGGCCAAGAAGCTCAGCGCTATCAAGCGCAAGGGCAAAGAGCCAACCTTCAAGCAGCAGCAGCAGCAGCAGCGTCGCCAAAACGGTGATGGCAGCTCGCAGCAGCAGCAGCAGAAGGGTAAGGCCAGACGAGGGAAGCGTAAGAGTCGGAAGTCTTCGGACAATGACCATGCTCACCTCGTGTCCACCGCGACCATCTCAAATGGTCCTAACTCTACTGTCGACCCGCGCGCGCTTCTGCGCAAGCCGGTCCGTGTCAATGGTCCGGAGGGGGAGTCGAAGTACCCCACTCTCAAGCGTGCTTTCAACCTTGCTCGCGACCTCGATGTAACTCCTACCCCTGAGCGCATTCGTGCTCTTGAGGGAGTCGTCAAGTCTGTCGACAAGGGTGAAAATGCCAGCCGGATCGTCGAGGTCTCCTCGGACACAGACAGTGCGGACAGTCACTCGTCCAAGCGCACCCGCCTAACTTTGGCTGAGCGCATTGATTGGACTGAGCAGGATGATGACGCGGAGTCCGTTGTCTCCCTCGGCAATGAAGGAGATGACGTTGACATGGACATAGCCCAGGCCGCTGGCCTTTATGAGCAGTACGACGGACAAGTTCGGTCAGTACCTTTTACTCTGCCCTACAGACAACACGCTGACGCGCTTGCCATAGCAGCGTTCTCTAATGGCGTGGAAGGATCTGCTGTAGTTACTTCGCGATCCAATGTCTGTAACAACTCACATATATGCAGTCATTCTCGTCGTTATTCAGAATGTACTCGCTGTAAGGGCAAGAGTAAGGCTGACTTTGACAAGCCATTATTTTGGATGCTTGACTCAGGAGCGTCGTCACATTTTACATTCAGCTTAGACGACTTTGTTGAATATCAACCACTCCGAGAGGAAATGCTTGTCGTCACTGCAAATGGCGTAGCTGCCGCAAAAGGCTCTGGCACTGTTATGCTCAATTGTCCTCTAAATCCTGGAGAACACACCACGGTGCGCATTGCACCGGTGTATTACATGCCTGACCTTACAAATCGTCTTCTTTCTATGGGCGAATTTCTCCAGGAAGGAATGCATGTGAGCGGGACAGCTGATAAAATCAGCGTCTTTGAGGCAAGTGGAAGGCCTTTTCTGGCATTCCATCCTCGTCATCCCAATGATACCATTTTTGTCGTTGAATCGCTACCTGCCAAGGAAGCGATGGCAATATTTCAAACAGTCTGTAACGTTGATTATCAGACCATGCATCGTCGCTTGGGGCATCCCTCAAAGGATGTACTCCGACGTGCCAGGGAACATGTTGCAGATTTCCCAACTGTTGAGTTCCCAAAGGAGGAACCTCTCTGCCGTGGATGTGCAGAAGGAAAGATGCCATTGCGCTCTTTTCCGCCATCTACACGACGGGCTTCTCGACCGTTTGAACTCATTCACTCGGATCTGAAGTCATTCCCCGTCGACTCCTACCACAAATACAAGTATGCAATCATGTTCCTTGATGATCATACTTCGCATGCTTGGGCTGTGTGTCTGCGCTTGAAAGATGCTGCGCTCACAGCGACAAAACACTTCCTAGCCAACGTCGAGAATCAATTCAAGACGAAGGTGCAGAAGTGGATGTCAGATGGTGGAGGAGAATACAAGTCCAAAGCATTTAATAATTTGCTTAAGGACAAAGGCATCGAGATCCTCCAGAGTGTTCCGCATCAGCCCCAACAAAATGGTCGTGCTGAACGTCTCATGCGGACTCTCTCAGACAAGGCTGAAGCCATGCGCCTTGAAGCCTGTCTACCTCAATCATGGTGGGAATTTGCGATAGAACACGCTGTTCATGTGTATAACCGCACACCTATACGCCGTTTGAAATGGCGAACCCCCTATGATGCATTGAACGGCGAAGTCCCATCGATCAAACACTTACGCGTCTTTGGGTGTGGTGCTTATGTACACCTCCCACCTGCCGTTCGACCCAACAAGCTCTCACCTAAATCTGAGCTTATGGTATATCTCGGGGTTGCACCCGGAGGTCACGGCTTCAGATTCATGCGGTCACCCAACAATGTGATTTTCACATCGACGCATGCATTGTTCGATGAGACGATGTTCCCTAAGTGTCCCACTAATAAGCGGCGACGCACCTCCAGGCTTGATAATGAGCCGGAGGAAGACCCATCTGACCAGGAATCATCCATTCCTTCGGGCCCTGATGATGACGACGATGAGCCTCGCCGTCCTCCTCAAAATCTTCCACCAAAGGGACAGGAGCAGGAGCATGACGATGCACCTGAGACGCCACCGG